>CAWZYM010000276.1:457500-762500 GCA_963966185.1 Rhabditoides inermis
TATGTGCAATAATCACATGCCCATCCGACATGATCATCCGAGTAGAGGTTTGCATTTAGTTTGGTAGGAATGGAACTTGCACTGTGAAGACTATCCGCACGTACAACCTGGGCGTGAACACGGTGCACGTGGTGAGGAGCAACCCGATCGAGGAGAATGTGCTCGTCGGAACTGCCAGCGACAGGTGAGGGGGGACAGGATAGAGGAGGTAGTGATATGGAGGTAGTCTTGTTCATGCCATCAGGATATCGGGCAGGATGCTACTAGTAAGTAGGCATGGTTAGATAGAGGGTGAGGCGAGGTGCTAAAGCGCGTCCAAATATCAGTTAGCTAGGTGTTATCAAGTAAATGAAAAGAGAGGACGTTAGTGTAGCATTACACTTGTGCACTAGCGGATAGTTGTAGAGGGAAGAGGGAGGAGAGAGCAATGGAGTGGGGGAGAGATATGAGTGTTCAGGTCCGTCATCCTACTCGACACCAGCCAGAAGTCGGCGATCCCACTCAAGAAGGTGCGGTTTTCTTTTTTATATGAGAAGGAAACGTGTGATCAATTACGTATCGTTTCTGTGTTTGGGTCTTTATCGTAGTTTGAAACATACACTAAGCAACCATGGATATATTTCACCATTTTATAAGTATTCGCTAATCTAGGTGATGGTAATGGGATGAATCCATGAATCTCATCACACAGATAACCAAATAAATCATGCATATATAACCTGTCGCATCTGTCTTTAAGGTTAATGTTTTCCCTGTTGATACTATAAAAACGAAACGTCGAAATAAACCTTTTTCCCGCGGTACATCGGCTGAATATCATTTGTGTGTGTGCAGGTTGTGATGAAACTGCGTGCGAACACCGTGTGCTGGATGGAACCCGCAGAAGACGGACACACTCACAGTCGTCAACGAGGACTACAAGTGAATGAATTCTATGAGGGGTGAGAGGGTTGCGATCAGTTTGCGAGATTTGTACAATGTAGTTGTCTAATGTTTTTGAGGTAGTAAAAAGGGAGATCAATTATTGCGGTTCCAAACGCATTTTGAATGATGGTACGTGTGAAAGTTATAGTCGGCTTTAGGTGTATGCGTGTATAGAGTATGGTGTTCATTTTTTCAATATGTTTTTAGGGACACATGATTTATGTATGGTTTGAACACCTCCCACACGTATAGCGTATCTTGTTGCCGCTACTTATGGCGAGTATAGTAGAACTAGACGTAATTCACGCATGCACTTGTTGATGATAATCAATCAATATTTGATTGAATGACAGATTATAACTCCCATGTGTTTGATCCTGTACTCGTTTGACATGCGCAGCTTGTCGCATCCCCGCAACGTGCACCAGGGACACACGTTGGCTGAAGAGAGAGTAAGTGGGGAGAGAGAGAGAGAGAGAGAGAGAGAGAGAGAGAGAGAGAGGTAGAAGGGAGAGAAAGAGAAGATGGTGGTCTTTCTTGCAGCGAGGTGTACCACACGAAGCGCATGCAGAACGTGCTCTCCGTCTTGTGGTCGAGCGACGCCAAGGTACGGTAGTGGGGTTACGGTATTTGGTGTTACCGTATCTCGAAGTGGTTGTGATCACACTATTCATAATGTACGCGTTCTTTGTTCTTGCATTTTTGATTGTTGGATTTGTGAATTGGTTTTTAACCTACTGTTGTCTACCGTACCTATACCGTATCCCTATTCCAGTTCCTCTGGTCCGGCTCGAACGAGATGAACGTGCATGTCCTTGAGCTTCGACGTGCCACACAATAGAAGGACCCCGAAAATGACAAGGTGAGCAGGAGTCGGTGCTGATTGATCATTGATGTATTGATTGCAGAACGTTCTGTATCTGGACCGCACGCAGAAGTTCTTTATCGCTGTGAGCGAGGTCTTCAAAGTGCGCCTGTTTGAGGAGAATGGTAAGTGTGTGACCGAGTCCGTTTCTGTTCGATGGCCCGCTCAGTCGAAATGGCGGCGTCGATGAGCCTAGTACAGCCGACCAGGGCAGCTGGCACAGTGCGGCAGAGTGTATGAGGCTAGTCATAAGGATACAGTGGCTCGGCTGCTATTTGTATGTTCTTTCAAATGTGAGCGTAACACGCTCGTCATTTATATCATATTTTTTTACAAATACCTAAAAAGTGTGTTTCAAGGTTATGGAGTTGTGCAGTGCTGTGTTATTGTTTTGTTTTCAGTTGCGTGGAGGCGTCGAGCGTCGGCGAGTGTGGGGTGAACGTGATGCGGTCGATACATCATCAAGTTCAGATGCCACAAGGTGGATGTCGGCTCGACCATCTACTACATAGGTGTTCCACTCTACCCCGCGCGCAAGCTAATCTAAAATCATTGGTGAATGTTTCATTCATTTTTATTAGAAAAATACACATGGGAAAACACCATTTTCAAATTATTGGAAGAATGCGTAGGCAAATGCAAAATTAGCATGGGGATGAGGAAATCACTGGTTGGGGAGGTTGCACGGCTCAGGGAAGTTAAGGAGGAGGTTGAGGCGGTCGGCCTCGTCGTCTCCCGTCCACTCGCCGGCGCGCAAGAAACCACCGCGAGCCTCAATCCATTCGAGCACCAGCGTCGCGTGTTCATAGTCTGTTTCCTGGAAAGAGAACGCCTTGAAGTCGAGTCGGACCGTGATGCTCTCTTTGGGAGAGAGCACTCCTCCTGATGGGTTGATTGATGTGTGTTTGTTCTCCGTGAATAGGTTCCACTGCACGATTTCGTTGCCTTGGTTTTTGATCTGTAACACTCAGGCTAATTATTCGATCGATCTTGATCGGCGGAACTTACTGTAAACGGGCAAGAGTTCGCTCTTCCATACGGCATGAGGAAGTTGACGTTGTCGGGTGTGAAGAGCGGGGTGGATCCGCTGCTTGGCGTCTTCTGCGAATGCTGCTTGGACCCGCTCTCCTTGGCCTTCTGCTCCTGGCTTGTCTCCAGGATGGATTCAGTCCCACCCCCGTCGGCCGCCAGTCGTGCTCTCCCGAGCTCTGCCAACACCCATCGATACTGAAAAAAACATTTTCTATTCTATCTTTGCTTTTCTCCATACTTTTCTATCCAGTGACGAAGATGGCCGGATGAGGGTGCGACTCGCAGCGTACGCACCCGTGATGGACAGCGCGTAGAGCACGTCGTGGAAGCTTGCCGCACCTTCCGCTCGCACTTCTAGGTATGTAGAAGCAGGTAGGTAGATTCTTCGATACCGTACTCCACTCTACAGTAACTCTACTGTAATCAAGTCTACCTCTCAATTTGTTAATACGACTGATCACAGAGCGATGGTGATAAAGCCGCACAGAGTTGATCATCATGGCGGCAAGAATGAAAGTCGTAGATCGGCTAATCTGAAACATATTAGGGTAATTAGAAGAAGAAAAACAAATGCGTGATGTAGCCGTACCCCGTTCCCACAAAGAAGTGCCGATGGCTGGACGAAGAGCTCGTCGATGAGCGGCAGCAGAGTGTGCGCATTCTCAGGATACCCCATCGTCGTCCTGGAACACGAGAGGTGAGATGCATGAAGGGAGGGAGAGACAGGGGACAGACAAAGGCAGGCGACGCACCAGTCTTCGTACGTGATTCCGATGCACTCGAATGTCGTTTGAGCGTTGAGCGACACTTCAAGCGTGTATCGTGTCGAGTACTTTTTGTGTTCGATCTTTCTTGTTTCGATTGTGCAGCCGTTCGGTACTGAAAGCGCGTGATCAAATCCCACCTCATTTTCCGCACTCACGTGACATCTTGAAAGCCGCGCCCGGCCACAGAGAAGTGATCGATTTGGTCTCTAACACATCGGCGAAGACGTATATACGTTTTATCTGAAATTGGTTGGAGCGGGAAGAAGGCGCTGAAAAGGTACCTTGTTCGCGACAACGTGTGTCCAAAATTCGGTTGTCTCTGCCCGCAGAGGTGTCATGGCTATGATCGTCTTATGCGGAAGCAGGCCCTTGGCCTTGGAAATGTTCGCATTGAGCTCTCCGAGCCGAGTGATCTTCAGACAGGGCATTTGCGGTAGGAAGCAAGTCGGCACCGTGCAGCAGTCCTCCCGCTCCTTCGACATCGCTTCGAAGTCAGCTTTCATCTCTTTCAGAGTCCGTCCCGTAGTCGCAGACGTGGCCTGATAGCGGCAACATGAACACCCAAAGTTACAGTATGACTAACCTGGAACAGACTTCTGAGGGCGGTTAGACGAGTGCGCCTCAAACGGGTGTGGATTTTGCTGGGAGAAGCATTTGCTTGGCGAGCCATGGCGGGCCGACTGTTTTTATACGCATTCTATGCGTATGCTAAGGAGTATGGTGATTAGATTGTAATTTGCGTTCGCATTATCTTAATTTGCGAGCTGTTCAAGGACCGGAAGTGTGCATTCGATGCCATTCAGCGGCTGTCATATGATAACAGGATGGTGGGGTTTGTTATGATCGACGGATGTATATATAAGGGATTTCTGTGTGGTTTCTAGTGCTGTCTCGGGGGTTAAACAGCCTATTATCATCGGAGTGTCAGGTGCCGAAGTCGACTGCCAACACACGTGATCGGAAGGACGCCCGCTCCAGGTGCCGACCGGACTGGCTTCCAGGTACTTCCCGGTATGTGCAGGTATCGGTTATCGATTAGTGCTGACGTGAACGTTTCCACGTGTTCATGGCGCACACACTATATACTGCTTCGTCAGACCCGCGGCTGCCCGCACGGGCGTCGCCACATCCCATGCCTGAGGGGGTTAGTGCACACAGCAGAATCAATCGATATCAATGGCTCTCTTTAGCGATGACAGCCCTCACTCTCTCTTTCCTCTACATTGTTCGATTTTACACCCACTCTTCACCCACCTATCCCTATTTCCCCCTGTCTACAGTAGTTGGTGCACACAGTAGAATCAATCGATATCAATGGCTCTCTTTAGCGATGACAGCCCTCACTCTCTCTTTCCTCTACATTGTTCGATTTTACACCCACTCCACCCACCTATCCCTATTTCCCCTGTCTACAGTAGTTGGTGCACACAGTAGAATCAATCGATATCAGGGGTGAGAGCGAATTAGAGGTGGCTCTCTTTATCGATTCTACTTACTGAAAGAGAGATAGACAGTCTCCTCGTATCTATTGTATATTGAACATTTTCGTTTTATCAGAATCCTATTTTTCGCAGGATTTTTGTGATAGATGCCAAAAGGTCGCAGCGGCGGTTTGCCGAGAGCTGGACTTACTTGAGAGAAATTAGCATAACAATGTCTATCTGTCAAAGGCGACGTTGAGTGGGGAGAGGGGAGAGAGAGGGAGATGAGAGTGGGAAAATTTCCGGAATATAATGTGCACGTTTTTACCCGCTGGTCGAGCGGCAGAGGAAGTCGAAATGACTTTGACAGATTTAAGACGAGCATTTACCTTTGCACTGTTGCTTTCGCGTTTGAAACGTATCTAAGCTGACGATGCCGGGCATATCCACTCTCCTCCCTCTCACTGCCACCAAGGACAAGTTGGGTATTCGCAACATGGCTTTAAAAGGATACTGGTGATAGAGAGTGACATGGATTTTGTGTATTATGTCAGCGTATGATTATTGTTTTCTTTTCATCGAAGAAAAGTTTCAGATACTTCCGACATCTGAAACTAGCTATCTATATACGACGTACGTTCACAGTCGTCAACGAAGACTACAAGTGAGTGAATACAGTGAGTATTTTAAGATTTGTACAATGTAGTTGTTTAATGTTTTTGAGGTAGTAAAAAGGGAGATCAATTATTGCGGTTCCAAACGCATTTTGGATATTTATCTAACTCTACATCAAATACAATCAAATAAGTACAAGTTTCAGGTTACAAAACACTTATGTAAGAGGGTCATGTGAATGACAATACTTATTATGTTGATATAGGACAGGAAGGAATGATATTGAGAGGAAAATATTGATGGGGGAATCTTGTTTACAATATTGTACACACGAATGCTTTTACATAGTTGTTAATAGGCTTTGTGATAGGATAGAGTTTGTTAGTGGCTTCTTTTGTTCGACTTGTTCGAGTGTCAAAAAGAACAAGCACACAAAGATCAATTCCGCCATTCCACATTCTGTACATCAGTCATCAGTGCCATACCTGCTCTCAGTCTACGTTGAGATAGTGACTCTAGTTGCAGACGAGATTGGATAAGAGAGCGAGAGAGGTGCGACAGACCGCATCCATAGGATAAACGAGAGAGAAAGATTGATTTGACTTACGAGGAGTGTAGTAGGTGCCACACCCTCGGATTCATACAAAATAGATAGAATACCTTAGTTAGTAGCTCATCGCAATTATCTTCGCAGATGCTTCAGGACGCTCGTCCGGGTTTTCTCGTTCTGGAGGCGGTTCAGCGAGCACACGTGCAGAATCTCACCTAACACACCAGCATCGCTCATTTGGAGCAGGTCAAAGATAAAAAAAGAGAATCTAACAAGAAATTTAGATGAGACGAATATCGAGCTGACCGCAAGCTATATGCAACAAATCTTGCTCTCGCCGTCTTTTCACTCGTCTATTTGTCAGGTAATGCTCGCGTATGCTTCGATCCACGCCCGCGTACTCCAGCTCCAGTCGTCAATCAGTGTTCCTTCGACCGACCTGTCCGAGACGTAGGGCAAGGTGTTCGGGTGAGCTAATTAGGCAGGTCACACAACGAATCGCATCTCATATCAGTAACTGCGCGCGGGCATCCTACAGATGCACGCTCGACGAGACGACAAGATGAGGATAACTGATGTACACACATTTGTCGAATCGTCGAATGACATGAACCAAAGTTTTCTGGAGTGAAATGCGATTCACTGCATTTGGTCGTAGGACGAGGCGTATCACTGTCTCATTGATCGGGCGGCAGCGATCGTACCCGCAGTGGCAGACTTGGAGCGGCACGACAGATTGGCGGACATACTCGGTGCGTCTCTCTCTCTCTCTCTCTCTCTCTCTCTCTCTCTCTCTCTCTTCCTCTCTCTCTCTCTCTCTCTCTCTTTTTCTCTCTACGCATACCCTCTTGCATGTCAGGGATTCCTCGGGTCATTGTGCATGCAGACCTCTATCCTGGAAACGTGCTCTGGACGCGGACGGGAGATGGGGAAGAAGACTTTACGATCAAGGCAATCATCGACTGGCAGGTCAGTAAACACCCACTTTCTTGCTTTGAACACTAAATTGAAAAAAAAACCTTCTCACCTTCCAGATCTTCCACTGGGTTGTGATAGGAGAGGACCTCGGGCGGATGTTGTGTACCTTCCTCTCACCCACAGACCGGCGTAACAACTGGGAGAGACTGTGCAAGATGTTCTATGATAAGGTTGCTGAGGAGCTAGGAGACACACCTGTGCCGTATACCTATGAACAGGTAAGAGAGAGAATGGGGAGAGAGAAAGGGAGAGAGAGAGAGAGAGAGAGAGAGAGAGAGCGACGTGCTCGATTCCAGCTCGTTCTCTCGTACCGGCACTGTCTGCCCACATGTATTCTTCTCATCACTGCCTTCCTCGATGGATACGAGAAGGACCAGATTAGGGTGAATCACTCATGTGAATACTCAATAACTCAAAAATGTACTATTAGCTCACATATGTGGTTTGTCAGTTCGTCAAGAATTGACAATTACGATGTGATTTCGCCAAGCGCTCACAAAAATCTGTCGCGTTCACCACTACGATCACTATTTCAGATGCACCACAAGTCTGTTTCGGAGGCGGCTGCGACTCGAGTCATAATGGACGAGAAGATCATCGGGAATCTGGAAGACATGTGTCAAGGATGGGAAGCCATTCACAAAGAGACAAGCAGCCACTCATCACTTTGGCAGTCGTTATTGAACTACGCACTGCGACCCTTTCATGTCAGTGGAAGCAATCAATAAATCGACAAGACGACAAGGTGCTTGATGCACGAGAAATATGGTCACTTGATTTATGGGGGGAGGCTAGATGTGCAGCAAAATCGTGTTCGTGAGCGGATCATGGTACAATCCCGCTACCCTTGAGACATCTACAATCTACATACATCAGAGAGCGGATCGGAAGTCAGCCGGACTTGTATGACTTGCCGAAAGAAGGAGGAAAAAGATCCGACAATTCAGCTGGTCAACTATGATCTGACAAACGACTCCAAATCATAATTTATCGCACAACAATAAACTCTCTCAACAAGAACATAACACGCACAGTCCTAACAAAATCTTCACTAAACAAAAACGAGGCAGTACAGGGGCCATATCCTATCCAACCCCTCCCCTCTACTAACCGTAACCATACTCCTACTCCCAAAAACTTGCGAACACCACGCCGACATACGAGAGAGTGCACGGGGCCTGTCTATTCCCTCTTCTCCCTACTCCCACCCTCACTCCTTCCCCCTCCCGTACATCTTCGCTCCCGCCACAGCCAGACGGTCCGCACACTCGTTGCCGTGCACACCCGTGTGGCCAGCCACGTACTCGAAACGGACCTGCAAAGAGGAATCTCTCTCTCTCTCTCTCTTTCTCTAACTCTCGTAAAGACAGCAGAGAGAGAGAAAGAGAGAGAGAGAGAGAGAGAGAGACAGAGACAGAGACAGAGACAGAGACAGAGACAGAGACAGAGACAGAGACAGAGACAGAGACAGAGACAGAGACAGAGACAGAGAGTGAGTGAGAGAGAGAGAGACAGAGGCAGAGACAGAGACAGAGAGTGAGTGAGAGAGAGAGAAAGAGAGGGGAGACAGACACACTCCCTCCACCCACGTGTATCTTCCCCATCAACTCGTCGAGCTGCTGCAGATTGTCGACGTTCTTCACAGCCTGCCCGTCAGACTTCTTCCAGCCGCGACGCTTCCACTGAAAACTCTCTCTCTCTCTCTCTCTCTCTCTCTCTCTCTTCTCTCCTCTCTCTCCCTCACCCCCGGCATCCACTCCTCCACACTCTTGATCAGCAGCTGGCTGTCCGTCACCACAACTATCTTATCGTGGCCCAGTGAGATCGCCTGAAAACGGAATATTTCAAACCAATTGAACAACAAAAAAAGCGAGATCAAGGAAGTGGAGGTTCGCCTGCCGCATCATGACTTGCAACGACGACCGATGGACGCGACGCGTGATCGATTGGAACCCGCCGAGGAAAGGATAAGGCCGGTCGCCCCCATCTACAGTGGAGCGACGAATTCAAGAAGACGATCCAGACCAATAGGAGGACCATCGAGGAGGAATGGAAGAGTGTGGCCGCGGACGCTGATGCGACAAGATGGAAGAATTTTGCTTCCCGGCGCTACTCTGTGAATGATTGATGTTTTGATTTATGATCACATAATGCGATACCGGATAAATGTTGAATTGAATTAAATTGAACAACAAAAACGATTTGATACAGACTGACAGATAATCCGTTTGCTTAGCTATACTTCTTCTGCTGTGACAGTGTTCTTAACATTCGACGAAACACTCTTATCACAACGTCAGTTATCAGTCCAGTCGCATTGATTCCTCTCCCGCTCACGATGCGAGTGCATGTGGCGCGCGTGAAGCGTCGCCTGCGAGGCGACAATGGCAAATATTCCAATTCGTTCGTCGGCGGATGCGCATTATATAGCTATCTGAGCCACTCGGTTGACACTACTCCTGATCCTGAATCGCTTGTAGTAGTCACATCGGAATCGATACAATTCCAAATACTGACTGCACATGCTCACCTTACTGAACCGCTTTCTCAGTAGATGTATAGTCTGCGCCATTGCGATAGTGTTCGATCTACCTTGCTAGCAGTTCGTACGTCTGTCTCTCTTGTTTTGCGCGCTATTGCTGAGAGCTGGCTCTCCGTCTCCGTCTTCTTCTGATCCGTGCGAAACTTATTGCGAGCATAGATTTCCGATTGAATGTCACAGTCAATACACACCCCCCCACCCACCTTCTGGAGCGCGTGGATGGCGGCCTGGTACTCGCCCCGGTTGTTCGTCGGCTCCCCCTCCACTGGGCCGCTCTCGTTGTGCGCACAGCCGTCGCCCCACCACACACCGTAGCCAGCCTGCAAAAGACATGTTGAGAGGGGAAAGAAGGGAGGGAGGGAGGGAGGGAGGGAGGGAGGGAGGGAGGGAGGGAGGGAGGGAGGGAGGGAGGGAGGGAGGGGAGGGAGGGAGGGAAAGAAGGAGAGAGAGAGAGAACCCTCCCACCTTGGCGCCTCTTTTCCCGTTGCCGCTGCACGCCCCGTCAGTGAAGACGCGAGGCGCATCCGACCAGTCGACCAGGTTCCTGCAAGGAATTCTCTCTCTCAATCCTGCTTCTCTCCCCCGCCCTTTCTCTTTCCCTCCCTCCCTCTTTGTCTGTATCTCTTTCCGTCTCCCTCTCCCTCCCTCCCTCTCCTCCACTAACTCCATAATCTTGCTCCTCTTTGTCCCCAGTGTCGTGCTCTCGCCTTTGCCGTCGCTACTGCCACTGAAAACATATCCAAACGTGTAAACCCAGACATAAATCAGGATAACGAACACAAAAGCAAGTATGAAATGATCAAATTAAATTAAACGTTACATCGCAATTGCGCAAAACAGAATAAAAATACATATAAAAAGCGAGTAGAACCCACGTGGCCATGCCAGCCTTGCCCATCTCACGGACTCGCTTGCGGGAGACGAACAGAGAGGTGGAAGACGAGGAGGAAGGGCTAGACGTCGTCGCGATCGCTGCAGTATTCACATCGATAAGCTCGTCCAACATCTTATCAATACTTGAGTTATGAGTTCTCCGTAATCCATGTACCATATAGCATACGTCTCAGTCACTCAATACAACACTAGACGAAATGCTGCTACTCAATGCGATTGGAAGTATCGTAGTCTCATAACTAATTCAATCAATCAAGTGTCTTCCCAATCACTACAGTCTTGTCCATGTTTTCATTTCTTCTTCTTCCGCCTGTCCTTATAGAAGATTCATCCCTTCATTTTTTTCCTCAGCTCCTGCCCTCTCCCGAAATCACACTAACTGTTTGTGCTACTAACTCATAACCAATAACACTTCAGGACATTACTTTATTAACACTCCGCGTCCATCCTCTCTCTCTCTCTCTCCCACCTCCTCATACTTTCAGTATACTTTCCCACAGTCAACCCGATTCGACCGTTCCCCTCAACCTGTCTCGCCTCCTCGCCGATCACTGTGTTCCCCGTCTTTCTCTATCTCTCGCTTCCCTCTCTCACTATCCCTCCCTCCCTTCCCCTCACCCTGTCTCTCTCACTCTCTCCCTCCCTTCCCCTCACCCTGTCTCTCTCACTCTCCCTCCCTCCCTTCCCCCTCACCCTGTCTCGCCGCCTCGCCCGTCACTCTCTGTCCCTCCCTCCCGCCCGCCCCGTCGCGATTGGCAGCAATGAACGAAAGCGCCTCACTCTCACTCGCAAACTTCTTGAACCTACAACCAAGGCTCAACTGGATTGAATTTTTTCGGCGCGGAATCAACATACAGTACCCTCATCTACCGTATCCCTCACTCACCTCGCCTGATTGAATCCCTTGACGCGCTTCTCGCACTCGGGCCACGTGCGGAACACACCAACCTAAAGGCATACTGCAATTCTACAGTACTCCTACCCCTGATTCAATCTACAATACCACACTCTCACCTGGCGACCGCGGGCAACCGCATAGTAAGCGGTCTTAGCCATCGAGACGAGAACAGCTGAATCGATCGATCAATCATCATTCATTATTGCCTTCTCACTAACAACCAGATATCAACACAGTTACAAAACTGATAATTTTCATTCAAAACTAGTCACATCTACAAAACATTTATCCCAAAAGTCGCTCAAGGTAGAATAAATACAAAACAACCGGGCGAGAGAATTATTACAAGGGTACGGTATTTCAAATACATGATTATTACAGAATGCTAACTTGTACGCAGTGTAGTGGGGATAACTCAGATCAGGGTAGAATAAATTGGGAGGTAACACGACGAAATGAAGACAAAAACGGAACGAACAACAGAATAAAGCATAACATTATGTTGCAAAGTTGAATACAGAAAACTTTTAAATACAAAATACTGTCTAAAAAGACTTAGAAAAGAGAAACGTGTGCCAGTTACTTACAGCCGAAATACAGAGAATGGAGTGTACAGTGAATTGGTGGTGCCTAGTCGCGAAGTGTAACTCAAAGTGGGCGGGACTTGCGTGGGCGGAGCCATCTACTTCTTTCCTCTTCCCTTGGGCGCTGCGCGAGCCTTCTTCACAGGAATCACCTAAACACGACTCTGAATCTTTGCTCAAAATAAGAATCTTTGCTTCTTCATCACAATCTCTCTCTCTCTCCTCTCTCTCTCCCTCTCCTCTCTCTCTCTCTCCCTCTCTCCTCTCCCTCCCTCTCTCCTCCCCCTCCCTCTTCCCTCCCTCTCTCCCTCTCTCTCTCTTTCTCCCTCTCTCTCTCTCCCTCTTTCTCCCCCCCCCCCCTCTCCCACCTCCTCCTCCTCCGCTCCATCCTCGTTGTTCGACTCCTCATCCGGAGTAGCCGCGCGTTTCTTCGCGGGAGACTGCAAAGCACACAAGTCCGAAACACAATTCATTGTCAATCAAGCCCCCCCCCCCGTCTTACATGGTTGTGTTTGTGTATGATTCGTAGCAATACGGGTTCTGCCCGGGAAAAAAATCAACTATTCAAATCAAACTCGAGTAAAGATCGTATAGAACACTATGATTCAGCTACCATCACTTCATTGCACGTATGTAGTACGTTTTACTCGTACATCATACACGCTGAACGCTAATTTAAATTAATATATTCCGGCTGATTCCTAACTAATGTTTTCTTAATCACATATTCACCAGAGATACTTAAAAAAATTAATTTCACACGTCACGTATCCTCTAACTGACGTTAACTAGCAACAAAGCGCTTTTTTAGTTCACTACTCATAACCACTATTCCTGCCTTCTTTTCCTCATCCCCTCATCCGCCATCTTTTTGTTTTGTTATCGTTTTCTAATACTGATAATGGAACTCAATTGTTTCGACCATCCGGTCGAACCCTCGACCAGCATAAGCTCTCTCAGCCATGCCAACACGCTCCTCCGGGTGTGAACAATGTGCTTGGGTGGCTGGATAGCTATGGATGACACTCACCTTCTTGCCCTTGATCTCCTTCTCCTTCTTGGGACTGGCCGCCTTCTTCGGAGAGCCCTTGGCTGCCTTGCCGTTCTTCATGTCCTCTGAAAACCACAAACACAAGCATTTATACTTTACACATTATATCACAAAAATACGTTTCAACAGTACACCATATCTCCTAGATATTATATGCCAACAATTCACTTCTCGGATCTCATTTCATCGTCAATCTCTTTCTCTCTCTCCCTCTCTCTTTCTCTCTCCCTCTCTCTCTCTCTCTCTCTCTCTCTCTCTTCCTTCCCCCACCCACCAATCTGCTTGAGCGTCTTTCCCTGCGCGAACAGCTCTGCGTCCTTCTTCTCGTCGAACTTTTTGAACTTGGCGCCCTTGAAGCCGGCAGTCGCCGCCTTGCACTCGTCCCACACAGTGAAGCTGCAAACAACGTCAATCAATCATCCCTTCCAGACTCCTTCCCAACACACTTGATCGCGTTTCGAAAGCTACCTATCGAAATCATCCTATATCAAGCGAGTTCAACGTACAAAGTCAGGTCTAGCCATGTTGCCTTGTTCTGCAATATCGCTCTAATCATACACCGTTCACTACTTGGCATCTCGCTGCATAGCTGCTGGGCCGCTCCGGATAACTTGCGCATCCCCCTACTCACACTCCCGTCTTGTTTCCCCTGGCGACCGCGTAGTAGACAGTCTTGGCGCCTCCGCGGGTGGCCCTCCTTCCAGGCGCCGCAGCGTCCGAGTCGCTCTCGTTCGAGGAAGCCGCCGACGCCGCCGCCTCCGCGTACGACACCTTCTCCTTCTTCGGGGCAGGAGCCTGTAAAGGGATTCTCTCTCTTTCTTTCTCTCTCTCTCTCACTCTCTTCTTATCCACTCTGCACTCTTCCTACAATTCCACAACACCTTCCGTTTCAAATACGCAACGTGTAACACCTATCACGCAAAAGATTCAACACAACTCAATACCTTAATTCTATTCATATTAGTACTATTTTCAAACCAAAACTCGCTGTCGCACTTGTGCGACGCATAGCGCCTATTTTCTAACAGTATCGTTTTCATCTCGATCCATACAACCCAGGCCCCAGCTCACCTTCTTCTCCTTCTTGACCTCGTCCTTCTTCGTCTCCACCTTCTTCTCCTCCACTTCAGTCTTCTGCTCCTTCTCCTTCTCCACTTCCTTCTCCTCCTTCTTGCCAGCCGGCTGCTCCGGCGCCTTCTCCTCCACCTTCTTGGTCTTCTTCTCCTCAGGCTCTACATCGAGAACTGGAATCAATAAATGACGTCAACATAATGGATAAATCGATAATCGATAACAATCCCCACTCACGCTCGATTCCGTCCGAGAACTTGCTGTAGTAGTGGCGGGCGTCGTTGAGCGAGTCGAACTTCTTGAACATGGGCTGCGGGTAGTTCTCCGTCTGCAAATTCAAATAGAATGCAAAATTATATGCTTCAAAATTATAAACCTATTTTTCAAATCAAAGAAGTGTCATGGTCATGTTTGCGATTCCGAATGACAATTTGTTTTTTTTTCAAGGTAGTAGTTTCAAACTAATGCGATAAAATATGTTTCATACAAAGGTCAAATACCAGAATGTTGAGCATTGTACAATCTTTCGTGCTTCGGCTTCGAACGAAATCATTTCGATCTTATCTCTTAATCAGCTACATTTTCAATTTAGAAAATGTTTCACGAAGATAACACGAACTAATTTTTTTTTTAGAAATTTCTTGTCCTATAAAATATAGTCTCCTATGTCTCCCTCCCTCTTCATACTTCATATTCTGTTTGTAAACAACACTGTCACACATATCCCACAAAATACGTTTTTTTTTCAGGTAAATATCATTAACCAACATCATCAGCATACATAATTCCAATGACATTTCCGAATAAATACAACTCAACACCAGTTCATTACGTCGGACTGTACGCCTCATCTGTGATTCTGACTCCACACACCACTCTCCACTCTGCTATTCATCCAGATCTCACCTCTCCACGTATCCCCCCCCCCCCTTCCCGCTCAACCCATTCTTATTCTTAGTGATAATAATTCGATCCACTCATCACCTTCTTCGACTCATACCATCCAATCTAAATTCTGAACCTGCAACAGAACTCTTCAAATAGCTCGTCTCCGTCTTCGCGTCGTCTCCAATCTCACACAAAGTATCCTGCCAATACCACGGAAGGATGGTAGGTATGTACAATGTACCATACAGCCACCCCGCAACACCTTCCACTTTCCATTCTAATCTCAAACAGAGTAGCCTTTTCTCTAATACGGCAGAAATAAAAGTGATAAAACGCATGATGAGAAACTTAGCCTAGGGCCAGCTCCTGTTCGCTAGCCTAGGGCCAGCTCCATATTTGCCATATCCCGTTCGCTATATTCACATATTCGTGTATGTTATGTCACGGCAGATAAACATTATTATTCCGCACTCACCGCCTTCTTGACGTCGTCCCACTCGGTCATCACTCCCACCGAGTAGCCCCTGGCCACCGCGTAGTACTTGTCGGCAGCAGGCTCGGGATGCGGCACTGCAACACACAAAACAAATCAAAAACGGAAATTTCAACTGGTCGGGCATTGCCGCCATTCTGGTTGGAGTTTCCATAAAGTCGGATACTTTTCCGGAAACATGGAACCTGTATTGAACACGGCACGAAAATGGAATAGAATAGCATACACGACCTCTCCAGTATTTTTTTTTACAAACTAGTCCAGTGAAATGACATTGCTGACTAATTGCATATTCTATACAGTATTTATGGCAAATGCCAGTCGAGAACTTGATAGGCTGCCACCAGGGGGAATACAGTTTAATTTTGGATTGTTTTTACGAGTAACAGTATACTCACGTCAGACAAGCCACGGCAACGCTTCCTACTCTTCCTACATTGCACAACTGTATTCTGATGAGATAACACAACATCTGATAAATTGTATAATCAGAAGTGAGTAAAGGCGAAAATATGTTTCCGAGAACCGTAACTTGGTTCCGAAATGATTTACCGGACAATTCCGCTACTGTGCGCATAAGCGAAGTCTGTCTATTGAGATTTCTATATTCTATGAAATAAAATGAACCGGAATGGTAGCTTCTCGACGCTAGCTGTGCACTGAACACTCCACAAAAATACGTATCATCAAACTGTGTGATGACCTTGAGTGAAAAAAACAACATATTTCTTTGGCTGCATATGGATCTCTAAAATATAAGAAAAAGGGTGGTGCGACATAAACTACTGATTTTCACTCAAGATGGTGATGGAAACTCGACTTGACAGCCTCTCTCCGCCAATATGTCAAACAGTCCCACAACTACGAACGAAATTTCATACTTACAGAACCTTTCTCCTTTTTTGCGGTATGCCGGTGTTACCACAAGTTTACATGACACGAACTAGTTTAGAATCATGCAATCAAAGAGTGAACGACTCACGCTGTATCTTGACGGCCTTCCTGTCAGCCACGAACCTCTCGGCCTCGTCGCGACACTCGAACTTCTTGTACACCGGCTGCGGGAAGCCGTCGATCTGCAAATATCCTCCGTTTCACACTCTCCGACCACCCCGACTATCGGGACATCATTAGAAAAACGTAAATATTTCTTTTATCATAGCTCATACACTCTACTCTTCGTTACTCCCAATGATCAAGATTCAGAAGACGTTTCCACCTGCTTCTGCACGTCGGTCCAGTCCTCGTAGACGCCCCTCTTGTAGCCGTGTGCGACGGCGTAGAATTTGCCAGCGGCGGGCGCGGCGGCCGCAGGGGAGGGCGCCTTGTCGAGAGACGACGGGGGAATGATCACCTCGCTCATAGCCTACCTGCAAAGCAATTGAATGTAATAGTGAAAAAAAACAATACCGAGAACGGAACCGCGAGGCGTCAATGCAATTGGAGTAATTTTATGGTATTTGTAGAGAGGTACGCGACAACACTGACCGTCACTCCTCTAGAGACAGTGGGAAAAAAAGAAAGACTCGGCAACGGCGCAACAACAAAAGAGAATCGATAGATGTGACAAGATCATCGCGTAGCAAACAACATACAGAGACACCATTCCGGGAACAATCAAAACAACTCCTCTTCCCTCTCTCCTCTCGAACGTCAATACCGCCGATTCAAAACCACCCAACAGCGAATTCGACTGACCAGCGGTGCGCGCGAGTGCGATAACAAACATCATAAACCCGGGACGGTGGAAACGTGGCGCAGGCAGGCCAGGTGCGCTCACAGGTAGCTCGCAGGTAATCGTATGGCAACGACGCGAGCGGTCCAAGGACACGACCGACGCTAGCTGGGCACAAAACGCCTCTACAGCAACACACCGCATAGTATAGATCGATGCAGCACACACACACACACACACACACTCTCTTTATTCGATGGGAGAGAGGGGAGAGAGAGAGGGAGGCAGTGTGGGTGCGCGGCGAACCGCGGTCAAAGAACACCTCGTCGCGCCGGCTGCGCTCTCCCGCAGGCCCACGCTCTCTCTCTCCCGCTCACTCGCCTCGGGCGAATGGATTACGTGTGAGTATGTAACTGGGAGCTGCCAAGTAGGTGCACAGGCGAAAGCTGTTCTCACAGTGGTTTGCGTTTACATCACATGATTATTCAAGATGAGAGGGGCTATATACAGCAACAAAGACAATGCAGGGGCGGGCGAGATAGACACTTCGCAGCTTACAGACTTACATAAAGCGAGGTGACTTGACTACCACTACATAATATAAACAAATATAAGTTATAACACCGTTGAGCGAGTGACACAAAAGATAGAAACAAAAAAGAAGAAGATAGAACGTATGCACAATATTGGCGCTCGGCCAGTGGGGAAAACGAGAGAGAGAGGCGCGAATGTGCTGTGTTGTGAAGGAGAGAAGGGGAGAGATAAGGGGGCGGGGCGAGCTAGAGTCGTGTGGTCAGCACTGACTGCTCCACTACTCCACTGCTCCTCAGTTCTTCAACTCCGCCAGTCGCTGTCGCATCTGATCAAACTCCTCGGTGACCTCAACATACAACATGATATCAGTGTCACACATCACACAGAGAATAAGTTTCTTCAAATTCATATCACCACTAACTCAAACAAAAATTCAATTAAAGGCGTGAATGGAAAGAAAAAAACAATGTGAATGAACGAGATGAACTACATAAATGAAACTCAATGTAATATATATATATATATATATATAGCTCGTACCTGTTCTCCCTCCAGGTTGTCGGTGAGTGCTGTGGGCGCCTTGCCGAGCTCGCCGGCCGTCACCTCCCACAGAATCTTGTCCACCTCCGCCTGAAGGCAAATGTCATCCACCTACCACTCCCCCCACTTCTCTTCTCCCTACTCCCCGCCCTTCTTTCCACTTTCCACATCCTCTCGTTTACATATGTTTTCAACAACCGTGAGAGCACAAATTCTTCAGTCCATCCACTACCTGCCCAACTCTTTCATCCACATGCGCGATCCTTCCTCTTCCGATCTCTATTTCCTTTCCAGGATATCTTTACGCTTTTACACACACATTTAGAACCAAGGTCCGATCGAGTGGATAGTGGATACCCTCCCCCTCACCTGTGCGCGTTCCTCCATCTCTGGGGGGTCGAGCGAGTCCATCGTGTCCTCGATCATCTCCTCCATGATGCCCAGCTTCGTCATCTCCATCGACATCTCGCGCATCGCCTTCATTATCTCCGGAACCTACAAAGAAAAGTAGCATCACTGCAACTAAGGGAGAAAAGCGTGAGCCAATGAACAGATTAAAAAAATCCGGGACCTGCAACAGAGTATTCTGATATCATCACAGTATCCACAAATCCACTAAAGGAAAGAACTACGACGAGCAGAGACTTATAAGGAAATTACTATTCCCCGGCACCTGTACCAGAGCAAATGAATACCGATGTTCCATATGATTGTACATTTCAGATGCTAAATAATAACGACATGATGTGTGTGTTTCACTTTTCACGTTTCACCATGAAAAAAAACAGCTGCTAATACGTCACCGAAACGAACGAATTTGTTCTTGTCAAAACTGCGCACGAAAACCAAACCACATCCACAACGAACTCGTTACCTTATAAAACTTACACGATCTACGCTCCTGATAACGCTAACAATGTGAAATTTACAATGATCATAACCAAACCGCATCAACTATGATTCAAAGCGGAACTAAATGCGATCATAATAAAAACCAGTAATACGTCACAGATAAATAAAAATTAGATTCACTCTCACCTTGACCAGGTTCTGCATGGAGCGCATCACTTGCGTGGACTGCTGGATCGAGCCTGCCATGCGCATAGTCGCCAGTTGCTCCTGCAAGGACGGGGGGTGAGAGATGATAGGAGAGGTAGACGGAGAGGGGGGGGATGAGAGAGAGAGAAATATGATATGAAATGTATAGACGGCATGGCCAATGACCAGGAGAGGGGGCAGGAGCGGAGAACGAGCAAGTAGGAGGAAGAAGGAGAGAAAAAGTGATACTAGAGACTGAGAGAGGGGGGGGGGAGAGAAGACCGACCTGCATGCACATGATGACCGAGTTGATCTGCGCCTTGGACATGTGGATCTTGTTGATCGCCTGAAAAAGTAGTTTCATTCCTTTCATCAACTCAAGAATGACATGTAATCCGTGACAAGTGATAAGATAAGAATCACTCACCTTCCTAGACTGGAGGAGTGACTTGGCTAGTATGACGCACACCTCGCGGTCGCCTTTCTTCGCAGCATCCTTGATCTCTTTCGTCACCTACAAGTTGACGATGTTCGACCACGTAACGCAACTTCACAACTCAACTCATATGCAACGCAACTTCACCGCTTTAAAAACATCATATCGTTATTCGTAATATTATCGCAAAACGAATAATAACACTAAATACGATTTAAAAAAAATCTCAACTCGGTAACTGACCTTCTGCTCCTCGCGCTGGATGCTGAACACTTGGCGGTCGAGGGAGCGCATCTCGCCGCGCATCTTGCGCTGCAGCTCGCGCACCTGCTCCTTCGGGTCCTTCTTCTTGCCGAACAGACCCATCATCACACTGAAACATGATTGTATTATGAAAATAAAATCACAACAAAATACAAAACCAGCGAGAAGAGGTGACGATTGATATTGGGAGAAAGGTTTGTGTGAAGCAAAGTGACGGTTTGTGAGACGTAAAACGACGATAAGCCAAAGGAGTAACATGAAAAGCACACAAAAAAGTAGGACCGCCCGCCAGTATTGATCAGATGAATCACCGAACGGACAAACAGCCATCGTTGTCGGGCGCACTCCTCGGAGTACACACACTCTCGTCTTTCGTATTTGAATATTCGGCATCGCGGAACGAAAAATTATATTGTGTTACTATCAAAATTTTCTTTTTTTCATTGTTTTTCTTTGTTGTGACGTGATGTTTGCTGTTTTTATGTTTATAGTTACCCCAACATCTTGTAGATGAAGACGTTTACTCCGGAGGAGATCGACCAGTTCGGCCAGTCGCTTAACGACACCAGGTGCGCTATTTCGTTTATTTTTGTTGTGTCTTTGTTATTGTTGTTTGAACGTGTTTTCATTTTATTACACTTCTGTTCTAGCCGCCCGCTGAAGGCGCGCTTCCGTGCGTTGTTCGTGCTGCGCAACATCGCGTGCGACAAGTCGGTGGAGTGGATCGGCAAGTGCCTCAAGGACGAATCCGCACTCCTCAAGGTATACAACATTTGTACATTATAAACAAAAACATTTGGTTTACTTTTATAGCATGTTAGTCGAATTAAACTCAAGTTCTCAAAGTCGTTATAGTTCAAGACTTGTCTTGTTGTTGTTTTTGTCGGAATTGCAATTCAGTGGACTTGTTCTGTTCCCCATGAAACAATACATCTCTAATAATATACAATGTTGTATTATAGCACGAACTGGCGTACTGCCTCGGTCAGATGCAGAACAAGAGCGCCATCCCCACCCTGATTGAGACCCTCGAAGACGTCAGCCAAGGTTAGTTTTTTTTCATTTCGGCGCAAAAATTTAACGAAAGGCGTGAGTGAACATTTTTGATTTGATGTATTTTATCATTTTCCATTTTTGCAGAGCCTATGGTTCGTCACGAGGCGGGCGAGGCTCTGGGCGCGATCGGATGTGCTTCCGCCAGGGATGTGCTCGTCAAGGTGAGATCGCTAAACGTATTCATGAATTCATGTATCCTCGATTTTCGAATCCTCAACTGAGTTTCAACTACCATGGATTCACTGTTGAATGATTGTATAAGCACCGACTAGGGAAGAGTAAATGTAACAGTTTTTTTTGTAGGATGAACCAGTTATCAGTAGAACAATAGTTGACTAGTGAATTTCGCTGACGTACACTCTTGCGCGAGGGAGCTCCCGCTTTGTGTATAGAGATGATAGAAGGTTGTAGTAGGGTGAGACGTCTTATCCCCCTTTGCAGTACTGCTCTGACCCGCTGCCGGAGGTGGCGGAGACGTGTCAGCTGGCGTTGCAGCGCCTCGACTGGGTCACCGCCTCCGGGGACAAGACCGACAGCCCCTACCAGTCTGTCGGTCCGTTACACTTGTTTCACTCAATCAATCATTTATCGAGAAGTGCACGGGACACCAGGGCTAAGTGCTGGGTGAAACTGTTTAGCAACGGGGATGGGAGGATCGAAGGTCGAAAGTCGATATTATATCGATAATCAGTCAATAGTCGACGTTACACTGGTTTGGTTCTGTTATCTTACAATAGTGGGGATTCAGCCCTTTGTACGTTTCGTAAGATTTATATTTTTGTGCGTTGTATTGCGACTGCAATGTCTCCAATCCCATCGTATCGTTACATTATGTATACCTGACTCGTTTAGACCCCACCCCGTCTTCTTCTTCGGACGACATTGCCGCTCTGAAGGCGACGCTGATTGACGGGTCGCAGACTCTGTGGGACCGCTACCGCGCCATGTTCAAGCTGCGCAATATGAACACGGACGACAGCATCAAGGCACTCGCGCAGGGTGGGTGTATAGGATGTACGAGTGAATAAACGTACCGTGAACGTTCTACTATGATTTTGAAGAAGCTACAGTGGTTGGGCGGACTATTTTAATAGTTCGAATCGCGAGAGATAATGGAAAAGCGAGAGAGCGGCGCACGCTCACCGTCTGCGTCTCTCTTCTCCACATAGTCTTTTCGCGTTTGAATTCAAATATTCAGCCGTCAATAGGAGGCTACATTCTACGCACTGTATGCTATTGAATCATTGCATGCTTGCAGGTCTGTACTGCGAGGACTCTGCGCTGTTCCGTCACGAGGTGGCGTACGTGTTGGGACAGGTGCAGTCCCCGGTAGCCATCCAGGAGCTCAAGGTCGGCGGTGAACAACATCTGATTTTCACACTACACACTATTTCTCGCAACTATCGCTTCTATATTAATGTGTGTAGGGGTGTTTGCGTGCACCTATTCGGGCTCTTGCGTGAACTCGCGTGTGGTTCTATCACAGAAGAAGAAACATTAATGCACATATTTGTGTAAAACATTTTGAGATTGCTTGAAACATATGAACACCATTGTTTGTATCATATCAAATGATCATTGCAGGACCGTCTGCTGCTGAAGAGTGAGAACTGCATGGTGCGCCACGAGTGCGCCGAGGCACTGGGGGCCATTGCCACGGACGAGTGCCAGAAGGTGCTCGAGGAGTACGCCAAGGACGAGGAGGTGGGCGGGCATGGATGTCGGATGGGGGAGGGAAAGCGGGTAGGAGAGGGGAGAGATTGTGTGGAATGCAGCGATCAGCATTGCAGTGTACTGTACGTACCGCTTTTGATATAAAGAAGAGAAAAGGCGTTTCCTTCGTTTCCTTGAGTGACTTGGTCTTAGTGTGAGTAGTGGCAATTGGAGAGGTGGTGTTGAAGAGTACTTGTGTGAGAGAGAGAGAGAGTGCGATTTATGGTAGAATAGAAGTGTAAGGAACTTTTGTAACGTGACTAGCCTTGTGTTTTCAGCGCGTTGTGCGAGAGTCGTGCGAGGTCGCCCTCGACATGGTCGACTACGAGAACAGCGACCAATTCCAGTACGCCACCGTGGACAACTAGATCAGCTGATCCAACAGCTGATTCACCGGTGACGTCACTGTTTATTTCTCCTTTCTGTTGAGTTGCTTACTCCGTTTTTGTTTTGTTGTTAGAGATGTTTACTTGGTTATGTTGTTGTTACTGAGCGAATAAATGGGTTTTATTACTATTTTCGCGTTGTATAACAGATCCCCTCAACTCTATTGGTTATCATAACCATGTGATATCTCTCATCTCTTGGTTGAAACTCAATGTTCACGTCTTGGTTTCAGATGCATAGCGTTTCGAGGGGTGCGCGTTTCGCGTCCACACTGCGTGAGTTGTATTATTTATATATTTAGGATTACTGTAACTTGAATTTTTGCAGGTCAGTCTGCGCGCCTCTACCGCACCGCCACCAACGAGCCGGTGAGACCTCAGTATTCGTACTAAGTTCTAGTTTTGTTATATCTTTACTATTAGTACTTTTTTAACGTTAGCATGCTAACGGGTATCGACGGCTGATAGACGAAAACGTGCACCGTAAATACGATATGTTTTGCAGGCGCAGTTCTCCGCTTCGGACGTGGGCAAGATGTACGAGATCCCGAAGGAGTCGACCGATCAGCTCGCATTCAACAAGGTAGAGAGGGGGGGGGGGGGAATCGGCCTTTCTCGAGACAGTCGATTCTGACAAGGAATGGTGAAAGGATATAGTGTCTATGATGAGACGTTTGTGATATGGCAGTTGGAGGGAGAGGGTGAAAAGTAAAAGAGAAGGTACTTACAGGTTCTTCCGTCGTCGATGCGCAAGCAGCTGGACACGCTGGGCGAGTGCGTCACCATGCTGCGGAGGCCGCTGCTCGAGGTGGGTGGGGGAGGGGCAGGGGAGGGAGGTGAAGGCCTATAGAAATTAACCTAAAGTCTTTCCTTGCATTAAGTTTAAGGGAGTGGTGATAAGATGAAGAGTCAATAAGACGAGGAGTGCATTTTATTGAAATGTGGTATGGAGGGGCAGGGGAGGGAGGTGAAGGCCTCTAGAAATTAACCTGCAGTCTTTCCTTGCATTAAGATTAAGGGAGTGGTGATAAGATGAAGAGTCAATAAAACGATGAGTTTATTGAATTGAAATGTGGTATGAAGTAAGTGTGTATTGTGTGAAACGTAGAGTATGCGTTTTTAATATAGTTTTCGAGTGAGGTGTTGACTAGTTGAATAGAAACAAGAGCGCAACACGGATTGATTTGCGGTTTACTGTGCAGATTGTAAGTCCTGGGTGAAACGTATCTATAGTGCAGAGAGCGCTATCGTCTTGATCATGATATTGTCTTGCACTGTTCCCTTTATTTGTAATTGATCATCATTTCATAATCTACAACGTGTACCTGCCCCTCGTCTCAGGTGTCGCACGTGCTGTCCGCGGCGCGCCCCTCGTTCCCGGCCATCCGCTCGGTGTTGTGGGGCGAGTTCGGCACGGGCAAGACGGTCACCCTCTGCCAGGCTGTCCACTCGGCCACCACACAGGGATGGGTCGTCGTCCACCACAAGTCGGGTGAGAGGGGGGAGGAGAGTTGACTGTTACTTCCACCACCAGTCGAGTGCGTTCTGCGTTATGAGTGAGGCGGGGCTGAATTTGTAAGAAAATGTGCGCCTCTTATACCGCAAGTTGAGAGTTGTTGGCTGTGATTATTGTTTCGTTTTGCAAGATAATTGATGAGCATTGTACATTTGAAGATGTGTTGAAGTGGTGATAGTTATACTACTATGTTCTTCTGGTAAAATGGAATTGGAAAGTGAGTGAATGAGAGGTACCAGTACCATTGAAATAAATCCACTTGATTCAAGTTTAGACTATTGTGAAACGTATAATTGCAATCGCTTTTTTTTCTGGCACGCCAGAAATACCGATTAGTCGATGGAGCTGAATTTATTTGCATGCAAAACGATTATGCCCCCGATTATACTCATACCGTGTTTGTTTTGCAGCGATGGAGCTGACTCGTCAGGTGCGCGAGGTGGAGATGTCGACGTACAAGACTGGAAGGATCAACGACCCCGAGAACGCGGTCGCCATCCTGCAGCAGTTCAAGCAGCAGAACGCGCATGTCTGGAAGAGGTGCGAGAACACAGGAGGGTACGCGCAGTAGGATGTTACTGGAACGCTTTGTGGAACGCTGTAGACTTGTTTAGTAGGATATTGTTACAATGTTTTTGCAGATGATTGAGGTCGAGAAAGAGGTATCGGAGTTTAGTAGGAAAGTACTGAAGTGTATAGCGTTTTCTGTAGATAGTATAGTTAAGGTATGGAATTTTTGTTGAGAGCTGCGCGAGATCGGTGTGCGGGGTCTAAAGGGGCGGAATGATCCAGTGCTGACTATTTGCATTTGCATTTGCGCGAGTATTCCTGAAGAGTTTCCATATGAAGTATAATTTGGATTAGAAACGTATTGATGGTTTTGAGCATTGGGTTGGGGAATTGGAATGTGGAAAAGTTTTTTTTATGATTACGAGACTTCATGACATTCTTATTAGGGGATTCTATGATTGCAATGAATAGTTTGGATGTGAAACTTAGTTTTTTTTAATATTTAATTAATATTTATTTTTAGTATTGGGATGTGGAAACCATTTACTTTGATCTTCAGATATCTACGTATACTCGTTATTGTAGAAGTTTATCCACGTGAAGTTATTGTTTAAATGTGAAACTTATTCTTAAGGTTGAGTTGTTGAGTGCACTTTGGTGTTGAAGTTGAATTTTGCGAGTTAGCGAATGCGGCCGCGGATAGTATTTGAGACGAACGAATGTGTTTGTATTGTAAAGGTGCGGCCAGTGTCAGTTTCTTGGACAAGCGATCCAGAAGAGTCCAGATGTCTGGAATGCGTTGGAGAGTGCTTTGAAAAGACTTACACGGGCGACGGGCAGCTTGCGCACCCGTCTTGGCCGATTGTTATCAAAACATGGCCATATACACAGTTTTTCATGTTGATTCCGAACATGAGCATAACTTTTTTTCCGGAATGGTAGTTTGAATTATTGACATTCAATAGACTACCCATGGAAATGACCTGTCATCAACAGCAGCGTTGCCGAATGGATAGTGAGTTGGAAAGTTAGAGATGACCATCGATGCGATGCCGCTATGCGGCAAAAGTTTCAGCGATTTTAGCCGGTTATCTTTTTTCATCACATGTCCTATTGCCCTGACACTCGTCACATTGATATTTGTGCAAATCTGAAATCGGGATGTGAAAGAACATGTCGGCATAGAACACAAAGAAAGTCATGCAGTACATGGAGTATGTTTCGATTACAATCCGCCAAGACGGGTGCGCAAGCTGCCCGTGTTAAAGTGGACAAAAATCCCAAATGATTGACTGAATTCTACACGAGTTATGATTCGCAGGCAAGCTGACTGTAGCGAAAGATTTATAGCAAAACACGTCAGCGGATTCGAACCCGCAACCCGTGATTTCCACGCGAAACTCTAACCAGTTGCGCCATAGAAGCAATGTTTGCCTGCAGCTAATTCTGAGCGACCTCACTGCGTTTATCGAAAAGAAATGACGGTCATTTCTTATTAATTTCTGGTGAAACGTAAGCTCGCGAAAACATGAATGCTCTTAGTTACCGTATGATCCATATGAAATTTTCGTGCCCGGACCCACCATGGGGAAGCTAGTGGGTCTTTTCAGTGTTTTGTCGTCTTTATGCAATGCCGTAACTTGATAGTTTTCTGCAGGCTGGCCGAGCTGAAGACGGAGCGCGAGTACGAGTGGACGAAGAACGAGAAGACGGCGGAGGGACGGCCCGTCACAGAGATTGTCGAGATGGTGAGGGGAAGAATGAGAGAGAGAGAGAGAGAGAGAGAGAGATGGTCACTTGCAGGGTCTGTCCGCCCCGTTCCTGGCGTCTGACTGCGTGGGCGGTCTGTTCCGCGAGCTCAAGAGGCACGCCAGCGCTGGCGAGGTGAGTGCGTAGTCGATAGTACCGTATTACTGATGTGTGCAGATTCAAAGTCATATTGCGGAATGTTGTTGTTGCGGCTGTTTGGGCTGGAGGTGAAACGTTTTCCTCTTTACCGTCATTTTCCCAGACAAAAAGAGTGCATTTACATGTGCTGTCTAGAAACTGTTTAGGTCGGTTGTGAAATTGAGTGAGAATCATGTCCTGCTTTTCACTATCACGCTGAAACGTATCTCATACAATTTTTACTTTTCAGGTGAAAGTGCTGGTGGCTGTGGACGATGCGAACTCGCTGTGGGGCCGCACGCTGGTGAAGCGAGCCGACGGCAGCTATGTGAGTGGTCCCTCCTGTCCATTCACTCATTTACCCCGCCCCTTTAGGCCCCGCCCACCGACCTCACGCTCGTGCAGCACATGCGCGATCTGATCAAGAACGATTGGGTTAGTAGATTCATCAACATTTACGATGTGTTGTTGTTTTAGAAGGGGTTAATGAAACTTAGAGTTGGTGGTATGTGTAAGTTGAAGTGTTTAAATTGTAAAGTGTAACGGTACTATGCTGGAATGTTTAGTCGAACGGCGCGGCGCTGCTGGTGGCTGACAAGAAGGAGGTGTCGGACGCGCGCGACCGCCGCACCATCCCCCGACACACCCCGCTCGAGCTGTTCGGAGAGCACGCCGTCGACCACATTGAGCCATTCGTGCCCGTACGTTGGGGGGATACTGTGTATAGAATTGGGATGCTGTAGAACGTGACTTGGGGTACTGTACTTCGTAGAGTCGTGTTTACTTCTGTTGTTTAGATTGAGTGCAGCAACTATGACAAGGCGGAGGCGAACAACCTGTGGCAGTACTACGTGGAGAAGCGGTGGCTGACTGGAGAGCTGGGTGAGTGCTGGGTACTGTAGATTGAAATTTATTATGGTAGAGGTATACGGTATGTTTAATATTTGCAGCGCGTTCGGACGTGGGTCGCGAGCAGATCATGCACCTCTCGGCCTTCAACCCCCACTACTATGAGAGGATATGCGCGTTTAACTGAGGGTACGGTAGTTTGGAGTACTGTAGGCAGTAATGACTACGGTAGTCAAGTGTACTGTAGCTGATATTCATTATGGTAGTTATTGTAGGAAGCTAGAGATATTGTTATTGTTTTTGAGTGTGCGTGTACATTGTTGATTGTTTTCAGAGATAAATAACTATGACGACCCGGCTTTGTAAGCTTTTTATTCGGGGTTGGCAACGTTGTAACATTTCTTTTTGATAACTCCCAAACATACACACATGTTTAATAAGCGAGTAAATGAGTAGAAGTGGATAATTGACGATAATGCATTGTTCGGAGATTCGGAGAGTAGGATACGGTAAGCGGGCGACAGACGAATGGCTAGTAGAGAAGCTGCGAGATGTACTGGCTGCACACCTTCTCCACTGGCGCCTCGCCAGTTTCCGACTTGGCCTCAGAGTTGCGCTGAAAGTACAGTAACCCTAGGGGTACGGTATGCTACAGTACCTTGACGGGCCGACATCCCTCGAGCACCTTGGGATGGTCGCACATGTACTGTTCGTCGAGAGATTCGAGCTGATACTGAGAGGGCACGCGCGCGAGCCGGGGAGCAGTGTCGACTGGGTACGGTAGATTACGGTAAGTACAGTAACCCAGGCGGTACTCACTGGGTCCCTTGTTCATGTCGTGCACGTGGTAGAAGGAGGGCGGCTCCTTGCGAGCCCGCGCCGCGTGAATCATCTCATCGACAGTCCACGTGGAGGGACACTCGGCTGCCGGGAGGAACTGCGACACTCCCGACAGATCGAACGGGTCTGGCAAGGAGTACGGTACGGTAGGAGAGGGGTACGGTAGGGGTACCTTTCCCCTCCTTGTCGATCTTGTAGCGCCCGATCAGTTCCTCCTCCTTCTTGGTGGTGCAGTAGGACGGCAGCTCGGGTCGGTTGCCCTGCAAGTGCGGTGTGTGGTTCCGCCCCTCCAAGCCCCGCCCCTTCGCCCACTCACGACCACATTGTTGATTTCTTGATGCTCGGCCAGTGTGACGGGATCGATGAGCGAGGCGGTGGAAGCGGACGAGACGAGATCTGACATCGACTGCAATCAGCTGGTGTCGATCAGCTGATGGAGGGGCGGGGCTAGAGTGGGCGGGGCTTGCGACTCACCGACCGTCTGCCGCGAGGCCGAGGCAGCGTATACCATAAGAGTGGAAGGAAGCTGGACAGGGTGATTTTTGGCAGACGGCACGTGACAGGCAAATGAGCACGCTGATTTCGGGGGCTTGCTAATTGCGTGTGTTCTGTGGTTTTTATAGGAAACTCACGTTGTGCGGTGTTTCATGGTTTCATCACGCGTCTAGGTTTTCGTTTAGAGGTTCATGTTGGATAGGAAGGGAGAAAAGAGGGATGGCAACTGTGGTCTAGGCGACCTTTTATGGGTTCACGGTCTTAAAGAGCCCCCGAGGCCGTTTCGCTCTTTTCTCCCCTCGATTCTTCTGCCCCATTCAAAACGCGAGCCCAGCAAAATCGAATCGTTTCAGTGGGGAACAGGTGCGAGTGCGATCGGTAATAGCAGGTAATCTCACTCTCACAACCGTATAGAGACGTCAGTCTGCGCAATACCCGTCCGCCCTGGATCTACCAGCCTGATCTACCAGCCTCCTATCGATTGATCGCAATCTCGGAGTAATCAGACGCTGGCATCAGCTGACCCGCCTGAATTCGGAGGGGCGAGAGATAGGTGGGAAGGAGAGGGGCAGAGAAGGAGGGGCGAGAGAGTGTGGAGAAGGAGGGAGAGAACAGAGAAGGAGGGGCGAGAGAGTGTGGAGAAGGGGGAGGTGGTAGAGAAGGAGACAACGGCCTTGACGCGGCGGGTGAACGGCGCCTTTGCAAGGGGGCGAAACCGATCCCTTCTCCCCTTCACCTTCTCTCACCTTTCGAAAGAGATTTCACTGTTTGAATAGAACCCGCCGATTTCCGACTGCATCTGTCATGTTGTCCGTGTCCGTCATATCACTTTCATGTTAACGCAAACCTATCATTCGCACATCAATCTGGGTCACTTTTTTGGTAATTAGGTTCACCTTGATCTCGTTCTGTGCTAGGCTGTCATCAAAATTCAGAGTGACGGCGGCGGGACGAGACCTCGTTTTCACGGCTGAGTATGTTTGACTGCGTAAGAACTGACTGAGTATCGTTGATGGCTTAGCTGCGTATAACTATAACGGGACAAGCTGAATGTGTCATGGACTAGATATCCTGATGATTTGGCTGCGTATGTATGGGCTGAGTGTCTGTTTCACTACATGGGTGTTTCAATTGCGCTACTGGCTACTATAAATCCGCTGGTATCTCTCTCTCTCTCTCTCTCTCTCTCTCTCTCTCTCTCTCACGTAATACGTAATCAGGGGATTCTCCCACGGGTTTCCAAATCCGGTGTGTGTAGATAGGAGAGAGATTTGTAGTAGTACTTGATTGCAGGTGTACTGCTCTCTCTCTCTCTCTCCCTCTCGCTCTCTCTCTCTCTCTCACTCTCTCTTTCGCCTTCCCTGGGTATAGGTCTTCACCTCAGCGATATTAGCATATCTCAGAACCCCTACAATCATACGTGTCATACACAACCACTCTTCCTTTCTTTCCTCTTTAGATGTTATAATCCAATCAAGCCGCGAGATAATCAGAATAGCCACCTGCAAACCAGCGGCGCACCGCGTATGCAATTTCTCTGACTCTCTCCGATCCCACTCTCTCTCTGACCTGTCTCTGACCGCAAGAAACCAGGACCATTATATTCTGCTCGTTTCGTTTTCTCATTCACTCCTCTCTCTCTTCTCTACTATGGAAGCCGTGTATGCGGTGTGTATTTCGAAGCAACAGCGAGGTTTGTCCATTGTTGATTGTTTACGACGTGGCACATCCAATAAAGGGACCAGGTGGTCACGGACAGACTGGCAGGAAGCCAGGGGTTATTAGTGGAGGATCAGGCTGGCTGGCCACGATATAGGCGGCGGGTTGAAAGATGCGGATTTATCATATCCGAGCGAGTGATATTCGAGATCCCGCTCGGTTTATTGCGATTTTCTGACAGCTGACCGCACCTTTTGTGATCTTGCTGTCCAACGTTTTCAATACTCGTTTGGCGTTTGCGCATTTGCCTACTGTCTTTGCGCTTTCTTATCTCGACTCTCTGAGAAGATGGTCCTCGCCGCAAAGGGACCTTCAAGTAAACCCCGTGAACCCTCATTGTCCAGCCAACTGTCACTAATTACAAGGCCCACGCACCCCCCGCGATCGATATGCTGCCTGTATAGAGGGAGTATGCAAATGTGGTGACCTCGACCACACTCGAGTGGAGGTTACCTATTCTCTCCGGCAGGTAGTGAGAGTGTGTGAATTCGTTATGTTTCATAGCTTTGGAGGATCAGTGGATTATTCTTTATTAAACTCACTTTCAACGCAAAACCATTGAAGTGTCTTGTACTTGTTGACGATCTGATCTCGTTTCAATCACACCTTGTGTAGTCTTTTGCGTTAACTCTTACGCTCATTCAAAGTGACGAATTCACTTGATTCTTGATTCCACTGGATCCATATGACTCACCCAGCCGCTCCATTTTCATATTTCACTCGCCTTTCTTCTCTCTCTTCTCTTCTCTCTGACCGAGATTCTAGAGATTGATTCGCGATTGTCTCCTTTTTGACCAGACGGTCTCTTACTCATCTCTATGACTCACCTGTTTTCGAATCTCTCTATCTCATTTGCATATTGCCTTTTACTCAAGGGTCCTCGGTCGGAACCAGTTCGGTCACTCTTCTTTCCCTCCCTTTCTTCTTCTCTTGACTCGTCGCGCGTGTTTCACGTTCACGCTTTCTGATCTTCAATAGGACGTTGTACAAAGTGTACATTCCATTGCTACTACGTGCGTGTTCCTTTTTCATATTCCATGTTGATCAAACATGCTTGTTTTAGTTGCGCATTTTTAATTGGCCAATGTCCCATAATGCATATACTTTGGAAGTTTGGTGATCCGATCGATAGTATATGTGGTTCTCGAATAATTGCCACCCTGTGCTTTATTGGCGTCGTTAGTGTTTGGAGGTCGCTGCACTTGCGAACCGAATGTTTCATGTGTGTCACAAAATCATCACGTCTCCTAGTAATATCATCGTTACGTTTCACCTTTTCTCACATATAGCTAGCCCGAATTGGCAAAATTAATCAGTCGTCCCGGTCGATATTTCTCTCTTGCATTTTTTTATCACAACAATATTACTTACGCGAAACGTGTAGTCGATACGTTTCAATACCATCACGTGGCGTCAGAGGGCGTTGATAAATCAATTCACCGAATAGCTCGTTAAATAATACTAAATGCCTAACCGTGATACCCAGTCGTATTTATTAGTCCGTTTCACTCCTGATTGCAGGCATGTCGGGTCCGCAGCCGCCGCCACGGCTCTCCAGCCAATCACTCCCGACTAGCTCACCCAAAGTCACATTCAAGGGGGTGAGTGGAGCTCTTTATTGTGCAGCAGCGGAACTATATAATTGAAGAGACAGAGAGATAGAGGTAGAGTGGGATGCCAAAATGACACCAAATGTTCAACCGGGGCGAGGAGAGAATGATGGTGGCTTCGGGTTCCTCAAATATTGCACCACGTACCACCAACCAGCATAATGTTCTACAGACTACAGTATCGAGCAGATTCGAGAGAGAGAGAGAGAGAGAGAGAGAGAGGGAGTGAGAGAGAGATTGAGGGAAAGAGAGGGAGGGAGAGAGAGTGTGTGTGTGAGAGAGAGTGAGAGAGAGGGGTAAAGAGAGAGCGTGAGAGAGAGTGTGTGAAAGTGAGTGAGAGGGGGGGAGGGAGGGAGTGAGAGAATGAGAGAGAGAGAGAGGGAGAGAGAGAGAGAGTGTGTGTGTGTGTGTGAGAGAGAGAGAGAGAGTGAGAGAGAGGGGGGAAAGAGAGAGCGTGAGAGAGAGAGTGTGTGAGAGTGAGAGAGAGAGAGGGGAGGAGGGAGTGAGAGAATGAGAGATGTTGCAGGCTGAGTCCTGGCGCGAGTCTCTCGGCATGTACCTGGCTATCGGCCTATCCATCGCCGTCTTCACATCCTTGATCTGCCTCGGTTCGTTTTATTTTTTGGAGCATATTCAGATAGACATTTTTTCACATTTTATCGAATGGACATCGTTCCGGAAATTATTGCAAGTCATCTATTCGTTCGGTGCGAATACCAATTAAAACAATCTCAAACCGATTCAGCCTAGACGAGAGCGTGAAACGTATGGCGTTCATATTTCGAATGTTTGTTGGGATCAGTTTTCTGCATATCACTAACACACTAGGTAAACTAAAGCTCGCTGCAGGAACGAAAATGATGCGAACAGACAAGTCGTGGTTAGCGAAGTTTGACTTTTCGAACTGCAACATAAAACAAGTTAGACAACGTATGTCGAAAGAAATTGACGTTGTTTGCCAAATGGCTCTATTTTAATAAATGTATTTTCATTCATTTCCAGGTTTCTACTCGTTCCGCAACAAGCAAGTGTTCGAGGAGGTCGTCGATTACTTGGACAAGGTGGGGACTTGAAACATATTTATGACAGCAACATATTGCAGCAACCACGCTCGCTAACAGGTATTCAGTTCTTGAAACGCGCGCACAGTAAGCATGTAGTCTCACATTCATCTCTTTCGTCAAGTCGTTTCTCTGTGTTGTTCATTGCCTAACTACAATTATCGGCATTGCGGTAGGAAACACAAAAAATTGTTGCATGAAACGTAAATGTAAAACGAAAATAAACAAGAAAAATGAAAAATATGTTATGTATAACGCATACGCGGTGACGAAAACCATGATGTATGCCACGGTGACCTTGCAGACGATCTCCATCTCGAAGATCAACTACAACCACCAGCTGGGGCTGTACCAGCTGGGCGAGAAGGAGATGCAGGCAGTCGGCGAGATGAGAACCGTGCGTTTCGTTTAGAAATTGACTGTCAACGTTTTTTTTTTCGTAATCGAATACATGATCACGACACGCACAAATCAAACCACTCATAAAAACGGGTTGGACGCTGGGCTCGGCAAGAGACAGTCGAGTAAGCGTAAGGAGTAAGGGAGGGAGAGGTATCAGTATCAGTTGCGAAATGGGGAGGGATCGCAAATACTAGCTGTTTCGAATGCATCTGTAGGAGACAAATACAGAGAGAGACAATGAGATGTAACAGATTGGCAAGGCATTTCGGGGGTAGTTCTAGTTTGAAGAGACTGACCGGTACTCTTCTCTACTCTACGGTAAGTAACCCATAAACAGAAAACACTGTACCTCGTCAGGGTCTTGACTCATGTTTCCCTTTTCCAGTACAAGACGCTTATGTGGTGCTGGCTGCTCGCGGATGCGGGATGCTTCGTGTTCCTCACACTCGCTGTCCTCCTGTACTTCAGTGGAAGGGCGGGAGAGGGAGTGATGAGGAAGGTGTACTGGGTGAGTGGGGGGGGGGGGGAGGGAGGGAGAGAGGAAGAGAGAGAGAGAGAGAGAGAGAGAGAGAGAGACTCCCTCTGAAGGTTGTCCTCTTGGCTGGCGCCCTCTACTGTATCGTCGAGATCCACATGTTCACCTTCATCATGTACCCCTACTCCGGCACTCTGCCCAACCAGGTGTGTGTTTTATGCTTTGTGATTTAATCCTATGTTTTGTGTTTTGTGTTTTGTGCTTCATGCTCTGGACTCTCAATATCGGTCTGATAGAATATTTTCCATCTTCCCCTACGTTTCAAAAGTTGAAAATAGGTGATTACTGGATATTTTTTGTAATGAGTAAAACGTCGTGTTTATCGACTATACATCTATACATCATACATAACGGGTTGAATTTAAAAGATATAGATTGTATTCATTCCCTAGGTGTGATTTACATAACGCGTAATTTAATGTTTCATACGTATCAAGGTGTGTGTATAGTCACTTGCGCTTTTTGAATATAATAGCATTATTGTAGACCGAAGCCCTCCTCAACCACGCGATCCCACATAACCCGGGAGGTCTCATGCAGATGGAGCAGGTATGTCTCTCTCTCTCTCTCTCTCTCTCTCTCTCTCTCTCTCTTTCTCTCTCTCTCTCTCCTCTTTTCTTCTCTGTCTCTTCCATCTTTTCAAAAAAGTTATAAAAAATGTTGTAGCGTCTCGACTGCACCTTTGACTACAACTTGTACGGAGGCAACCAGCGAAGGCTCAACCCCAGGGTGAGTCCCTCCCTCCTCTCCCCTCCCCCCCCCTCTCTCTCTCTCTCTCTCTCTCTCTTCACTCTCTCTCTCTCTTTGAGTGTGAGTAGTGCGAGTCTCTCGTACTTCTGTCACTAAGTGCTCATCAGAGTTATCCACTCCTTGCAGAACACGTGTGACCCCGCCATCGCCTCCTCCTACCTGCCCCTTCCCCTCCTCCTCACCCTCCTCATCCTCCGCCTCCTGCCCGTTGTTCTATTCGTTCTCCTCGCTGCCAAGAGAACGCCTGTCAGCGAGAGCCTCGCCATGGCCCTCGAGAAGCTCCGACCCACGCAGAAGAAGCGGTAAGTAGTGTGTACACGTGATGGGGCGCGAACGGACATAATGAGATTTTGTGATTTATTGGTTAATTAATCACTTATGCATATCTTATGCACAGCTTGATTATTACATACAGTTGAGATTCACCTCCTTGAACCTCACTCGTTCTGTTCGTTCGCGTCGCATCGTTTCGGAATCGCTTGTGGTGGCGGTTCTTTCTGTGTCTCTGCTTTCAGCCCTCCTAACCCTGTCCCTCTTTTCAGACTCTATGTGAAAAAGCAACATTATAGGCAGAGCACCTATCAGGTGGATATGAGCAAGGCTAAGGCCACCGGAAACATGCAGGCGGCACCGAGGTGAGGAGGGGGGGAGAGAGAGAGAGAGAGAGAGAGAGAGGGAGAGAGAGAGAGAGAGGGACAGAGAGAGAGAGAGAGGGAGAGAGAGAGAGAGAGAGAGACCAGGGAGAGAGGGAGAGAGACCAGGGAGAGAGAGGGGGGGGCGGAAAAGGGGGAGATGGAGAGAGAGAGGGAGAGAGAGGGGAAGAAAAGAAAGAGAGAGAGAAGGGGAGAGAGAGAGGGAGAGAGAGAGGGAGAGGGAGAGAGAAGAGAGGGGGGAGAGAGAGGGATAGGGAGGGAGAGGGAGAGAGGGAGAGAGAGAGAGAGGGGGAGAGAGATGGAGAGAGAGAGGGAGAGGGAGAGAGGGAGAGAGAGAGAGAGAGGGGGAGAGAGAGGGAGAGAGAGAGGGAGAGGGAGAGAGGGAGAGAGAGCGTTGCAGCATTGTGGTGGCTCCAGTAGTGCACAGTGACTCCTGTCTTGTAGACCTGGCTCCACCTGGTTCGCTTCCAGACCCGGCTCCGCCCTCCCCCCGCCCAGCCCCGCCGGAGTCGACCACTCCATCAGGTAAAATAAATTAACTATGTTACATCACAAGGATGCATCACACATGACATACCTGTGCACAATGGCAATGAAACGGCTGCAGTAGAGTGCTAGATCATTTGGTTCTAGCAAACCAGGAATGAGAGTCCACGATAACGGTGTGCCTTCACCCCTCCTCTCTCTTCAGCTACAACAACGCTGCCTACATAGCGACAAGTGGCGCAATTGGCCTGAACAGCTCTCGCAACAGCGATATCAGCAGAATAGACGCCGTAGACTTGTATAGGTACGTTTTCATTATTATAGACGTTTCTGCTTCCAAACCCTGAACGAAACAGACTCAAAAATTCAACATTGTCCAATTCACTACTAACCTGTTGTTGGAAAATGAATGCGGATCCATCAAGATCCATTGTTTCTTATTTTTCTTGCAACTCACGTATTTATTTTGTCTGATACTTGTACATCTGTAATATACATCAACTCGTTATATATAACGAGTTGATGTATATAGTTCCTTTTTGTGTCGATGAATTTCGTCCTTTCAGGCCTGCCACTCTCTCGCACCATGCCAGCGGCAGCCTCATGTCGGACGTTTAGAGTACTGTAGCTATACGGTATCCGGCATACCGTACCCCGACGACCAATCATTCCACATGATCTTCACTCATTCACACATTTCCCGACACCCACACATTTCACTGTTCGTGCCTACAACGTTGACTTTCAGTGTGTATTTCCTATTTTGCAGTGCGCGCTCACTTCACTTTCTTTCTTCTTTCTGGCAGATTTTATGTGTGTTGTATGTATCGATGAAAAACGATAAACAATTTAAAAGTAACATATTTTTTGCAATTGTGTCATATCGCGCGCTCGCTTCTCTGCACCCTCTCTCACACGGCGCCTGTTCTCTCACAGACCCGGCGCGAATAGCGCGCGGCTATGGAATAAGTGAGAGAGGTCGCATTCGCAGGAACTTTTCTCAGTACTCAAAGTACGCGCAAGTAGCTCAATTTGGAATACACGAAAGCAATCCTTTATCGATGCCCCAGTCATTAGGCATGATGCAGAACTCGTAAATGGTTTGCCACAGTGTATACAATGTGCTTGCGCACAAATCGTGCTCCTGGATAATTGGAGAAGATTTTAGATGTTGTGAGTTTTACTTTACTCGCACTTCTATGGTTTCGCACCGCACTCTGTTTGCGGAACGTGAAAGCGAGAATGATGACGACACTTTTGAGGTTTAGAGAAATGAAATGATGGTTGTTTGGGTTCAGAAGTGGTCACTTTTCTTTCCACCGTCGCGCCGTACGGTCGATAATGGTTGATGTGAGTTTGTCGGTGATCTCCCCCTTCCTTCTCCCTCTCCCGTTGTACCTACATCCTTATATTTATTAATCCTCTCTCTTTCTCTCCTTCCCTCACTCTCTTACTCCCCTCTTCGTCCGCCAACTGCTTACCTCTTGCGAATGCTTTACCATTTGACCCTTTTTGTTTTCAGACACCTTCCACCCGAGACAGTTCCTCGTCGCACAAGAAGAAATCAGCGAAGAGCGCCTCGAATCCCTCCGCTCCCATGCCCCCCGTCGAGTCTGCACCCGCCACTCCCTCGCAGGTATCGATCGATAATAGATCGATAACCGATCGATATCAGCTTTCCGCGACCGCGCCCGCCACGACGCCCACTCGCTCGCCTCACCCCGGCGGCAGTCTGCGCAAGCTCAAGCCCAAGAGAATGGAGGTACTGTAACCTACCGTATACCTAACAGTAACCTTACAGTACCACCCGCCGGCGGATCCTCCGAAGCGTTTGCCGCCGCAGCCGCAACAGCAGCCTGTCTCGTGGGGCGGATGGCTGCGCGGAATGATGGGCGCACCGAGTGGTACGGGATACTAGGGGGTTACTGTAGGGTTACTGTAGGGTTACGGTACATTGAATTGTAGCTGTACCGTCGGCGGGCAGCGGGGGACCGCAGCGGGTGCAGCTGATCAATGGGTGAGTTGGGGGAAACATGACTGAACATATGTGAAACTATTGTATCCAGGTGGGTTGACGTGGCTCCGTCCACTCTGCACGTCGTCATATGCAATGCGCTGTACGATCAGGACAACGAGAACCTGCAGATGATGTAGGGAGAGAGAGAGAGAGAGAGAAAGAGAGAGAGAGAGAGAGAGAGAGAGAGAGAGATCCTCCCTCACTCGCAGGTTCCGCTCACTCGAGTCTGCCATCCCAATGCGCCGCGAGGCAATGGTCTCCTGGCTCCTATTCATCGCTATTGTCGCCGTGGCGACCAGTGGAATCGTCAAGATGCTCGCTCTCATCGTGGTACGGTACCTAGGGATACTGTAGATGTACTGTACTCTACCGTATACCTATAGGGCTGGATCATCCCCGCGTGCTATTCGATCACGGCTGTGAACCTGGAGCAGAGGGAGAAGTACGAGTTCTGGATGAAGTACTGGATCCTGCAGGCGGCGTCGCTCATGGTCGAAGGCATACTGTAGTAAGTACACGGAGTACTGTACTTTGAATGTGGTTACTGTACGTGTTTCAGCCAGGAGCCGACTCCAATGATGTATTTCTTCCGTCTCCTCACCTCCATCTACCTTCTCCTGCCGATAGTCGGTGGAGCCGCTTACTTGTACGATACTTGCATCAGGTACGGTAGCTTTAGAGTTACTGTATTTTAAAACTTTTATTCCAGGCGCTACGCGAATTGGATTGCGGATCAGTGGGAGACATACAACTACCAACTCGTCGACTTTGATTAGTCCGCATATATACAATTTACACTTAGAAACGCTGTTGAATTAAGATATTGACGGGACTTAATCGGAATGTGTAAAGGCAAGTACAGTAGTTGTTAGGCAATTTGTTGTGAATAAAGTTTTATTTTTGCCACTGTTTCTGTTTGTTTTGGGAATGTTGTGCATAGCATGTTTACCAATACATCAGTACATATCTTCTCATAGATTACAAGGTATTATAGAATGTTCTGTTTTCATGTTTCATAATTGTTGCCATTTCTCATCGTGGTCGCTTTACCGCTATGCAATAGGATCTGATTAAAATTTCAAATCAGGAGTACTCTTTTCTGGTGTAACAACTTGCTCAGTTCGAAATATGTTCTCACCAATAACATGTCACCCGCCCATCCACATACACTAGTTATGTCAAAATTACCATTTGTTATACACTACTTCCGTAAACTTCTTGCTTATGAACTCAAGTCAGTTAGTTACACTTTTTCGACGGTGGAAAAAGCTATTGATCTGAATTTTTTACAGAAGCTGTATGGTTGTATCACATGTGTGCCGAGCCGACGTCTTCACAAATCCCGATTTTTCATTTTCGATTTTGTTGAACCGCAATTTCAGTGCTTTCAGGTGTATGGTTTTACAAAGTAGCTTACAACTCACAATCAGAAATGATAAAAGATTGAGGAACTACGTATAACATGTTTTGTGTTTGTCGTGTTTTCACGGTTCACGATGTCGACTATACTCGGTGAGTCGGGTGTTCCGTAAAAATGTGATAAATTGATAAAATGATTGCAGTCTGCTACGTTTTTTGCTGTCACATTTTTCAGTACTGCAAAAATGAAATTGCGAAAATAAAACGAGTTATCGTTAAAAAGGACTCCTTGAAATGTGCCAGCCGGCGCGAAATGCTCGCCCCAGTGCCAGTCTGCCGCATGTCTTCATGTTGAGACCAATTCTAATATTTTCTACCGTGTCTCTGTCACTGGGTCAGCCCTCGTTTTGCGCGGGAAATCAACAGCAGCGAGGGAGAGTGTGCGTGACTCGCGCGGCTGCTTTCATCTTGAATCGATCACCAAAAATGCGCGAACTCGTCTCGTGGAGGCAAACTCGTGTCTCTGTGATGGCGCATGCCCAGCTGATTGGGGGCGGTCTTGCGGCACTGGCAAAATGCCAAAATCTTGCGCCCAAAGTGACGGTCAATAGTATTCGTACTTCCGAAAAAGTTCGTTATGCAAACTTTGATGAGTAAAAAAATTATTTCTTCTATAGATATGTTAAAATCACGATACCCTATAAATTATGACCTCTAATGTTGTTTTCCGTGGAGGCCTTCTTTAAAAAATTTCGCAGGGCTATCCTCGAGAACTAAACATTTTTCTAATTGCGTTAGAAATATCTTACTTGGACGTGTTTCACATTAAAGCATTTTTACTCCACGAGGCTCACGTGTACTTCACAAAGACATTTACGAGCCGGCTGCCAGGTCGGACTCATTGGCTGTGATCAGTTTGGATTTTAGAAGCACCATTATCACCACATTCGTTCAGAATCTTGGATCTATCCTCTGCAGATGCCTCCACCGTCATGGTGACGTCCCAGTCTACTTTACTCAAGGCCGTGCTCTCTGAGCTATAGAAAACAAACCAAAAATGCACACAGTTCCGCTGCACATCCCTTTAAATGAGTGTCGGCAAAAGTAGATGCATCTGTTGATTGATTTATGAAAAAAAACAATTCACTCGCGCGAAAAGCAGGAGCGGCGGTAGCGCAGTGAATGTGTCCACGGCTCTCAATCGAAAGGTCGCTGGTTCGATGCCGCCAGCGAACCGAAAGAAGTTCCGCTACCGCGGTGGGTTGGCAACCACCCTGACACGTTGTCAGCCGCTAGCCAGAAGACACACCGTTATCGTTGATTCTCATTACTGGTTTTCAAGGACCACAACATCTAGTACTCTACTGCAGCCCCTCCATTGTCATTGTTCACAGGCATTTTCATAAGTGAAGCATCCTCGTGGTCGTGGTGGAATTAATTTAATTTAATTTGTTATTAGTGAACGCCATCCCTGCTGGCGGTTTCTGAGAAAGTTTTGATCTCGACGGGAGAAGATCCGGGCTTCTACGATCGATCGCGAAGAGATGACGATCCGAGAGTTTCATCATCTTGAGTTATTGTCTGATTTGCGCCACTAATTTCGAGTAATTGTCGGCGATACGTTCGAAGCTCTTCAACGACGCGGTCTCTCACCTCGATGCGGTATGTTATAATAATAAGTTTATCGCATGTATGTTTGATAGAGTATGCAAGAAATTGCGGATGTACACTGGCGAAATAGGTGATCATACGATTGTGTGACAAAGTTAAAAATGGTAAAACTAAAACAAAATGAGGTACTACTGCGCCTTGTTCAAGGGTACTGGCAGAGTGATGGTCACATATAATACACGTTGAAATTAAAAGAGACACAAGAAGTGCAGGTGGGACGACGTGTGAGAGACGCCCTGACTCTCCAGTCATGATGCACGAATCCGACGGGAATATGTTAACTAGTTGTCACTAGTGGTGTAGTGGTAACTCCATGAATCTCATGATAGTCTTCCACGATGACCGGTTTCACTGCCAAGAGTCAAGGAATACGTCGATGAGTGAGTTTCTGAAACTGAATTGGCAAGGTACATTAAGGAATGATATTGTATTGATCAGTGAGGGCATCAATTATAATGACATTCATCCGGGAGCGTTTTCTGTTCGATAAAAAAACACTCAAACTTCACTATAGTAAGAGCATTTCTATTTCCTGAATAGCAGCGTATGTACGTCCCGATAATTTCTCGTTTCCAAAAGAAGCACCATGTACTCGAAATGAGGAGACCGTGCCACCAGTGAGTCTCTTTTTTCTTTATTTCTCTCTTTTCTATCTCCTATCTCTCACTTTCTCTGTCTCTCTCTCCTCGTACGTTTTTTTTCTCAAACTCTCCTTCTATCTCCCATGTCTATACATTTTTGATTAAAAAACAATTAAGTAAAAGTGAAGGTAAAAAAAAGCCCTCCGATTCAAGAGATTACTCTGCAAAGGGTCGATGGAAGCCTATGGCGCTACACCGTAGCCCAACGACAGCTCTCGCCTATTTTCGCAATCATGCGCCTGTGATTGCGAACACCTTCCTTCTGTTTATATACACCCGTAGGGATCACTTTCGCAGCAGACTGCTATCAGTTTATCACCTTGGTTCGATCATGCGCCCGGAAGGGGATCGATCCCCCGACCCACCGAGTATAGCGAACATCGCTAACCTGAAAGAAGTATGTATACTTTCCTCCCGGAGCAATCAGCATGAATAAACACTTCAAGATGACTTCGAATTACTTTCATACTTTTATATGCACATTTAATAGTAGAGCTTTTAGTACCTGGAATGCCTTACCTTCTGACATTAGGGGCGGCGCGCCAGCGCCGCCCGTTTGTTATGATCTGTGGCGCGCGCAGCGCGCCACTCCCAATCCACACGCTATTTGGCTATCATAATACAATATACTTCATTAGAGTGTGTTATGTGTTAGGGTATCATTTTGTAAGACCTATGAGTATGATTTGTTGAATAAATATCGGTTGCGGCGCCCAGAACAGCCTCTCTCTCGCTCTCTCCCGCTTTGCCACTAAACGTGTTTACGACGGCGGCGGCGGCGGCGACGACGGTGTGCATCACGTAAGCTCCGCCCACTGCACTCTGCGCTTATTGGTCTCTCGGCCTCTTGCCGGTGAAAACTGATTGGCCGAGCGCATGCCCCGCCCTTCGCTCACCCACTCTCGTGTCGGATCGATCGCGCGCCGTCTCTGGCGTCTCTTGCGAGCGCACACTCTCTGCGCACTCTCTCATGTCCACTGGCGAGTGACTGGGCACTCCGATAGATTTACGCAATATGCGGGCACCATATTGCCGATTTGCCAGCACTCAAATATCAAAAAGTGCAGGACTTTGGCGCGCTACTGTGAGAATGAGTGCGCGCGCATGGGAGAATGGGTGCCCGCAACTGTGATTTCGAGTGCCGGCAAGCCAACAAGCGTGAAGCATTGCGCATCAAAAATCCCTTTGCCCACCAACAATATGATTCAACCGTTTCTTTCTGAATAAGAATATATTCACCTGACCATCTGAGACGATTAAATACAAACTATTTATTAGAGATTATGAAGCTAAACACAACTCAACGAAACATCAACAAGAACAACAAATTAGATATCACAATCCAATAATTCGTGGGAATAATTCACATTGGGCTGGGGCAATGGTTCAGTTTTGATTATGTTATTTCACAAAGCACTTGGGAATGCTTATCCTATCATATGCAACTTGATAACAAACAATGGGAAATTAATACATAGCAGTCATACAAGATAATAATAGAGGTCAATAAGCAGTCATAGAGGTAATATGGCAAACAAAAACTTATAAACGAGAGACCTGTGGGGCGGACGCCGTACTTGGACGAGAAGGTGAGGGCGGCACTCGGAAGTCTGGCTTCAGCGAGCTGGGAGCTGGGTGACGTGCGGAAGGCTGTTGTGAGGAAACTGAAAATTCACGATACAGGCGATCAACAGTTGTTTTCATTAGGAACTAACTGTGGAATCACTCCAGGTTTCCGTCCGTCTTGGATCGCTTGGCCAGCATCGCCCTCCGCCCGGTTCCACTGCTGCCGCGCCTGTCCCTGCCTATCTCCTTGCTGCAACAATGAATGCAATGCAAATACGAAAACCGATATGGACTAACAACGCGTCCTTGATAGTTTCGTAGGCGATGGTGCGGTGGATGAGGTTGTTTGGATCGCCGCCGGAGAACACCACCACACAATCTGAAATAAAATCTGTCATATATATATATATATATATATATTCACAGTCAGAAAACGGGAATGTATACCTTGCAGGGGATCTTGGTATCGGATGGGCAGCTCGGTGAGGTACGTGGCACCTGCCCTTCTGCGAACTGTGATGAGGTGGCGCATGTTCTGGTCGGCGACTATCTAAACAACAAACATTAGCAAGTAAAATTAAAAATTTAACATTACACTAAACACAAAGTACCTCCAGCAAGCACTGCTGAATGTAGTGGCGCACGCGGGCAACAATCTTCATGCCGGTGAGACCCTTCTGCTTCAGCCTCCAGGCGTTGTAGACGCGCACAAAGTCGATATCTGAACCGAAGTTGAACAAGAGTTATCAATGATCTCAAACACTCACCACCATAACTATCAGCAGCTGCCACAGAGAACTGGCGATCTCCAGTGTACGGCTGGCATCCGAAGTCTTCCACACACAAATAGTGAGGACATCGAGTGTTGTCGTGGGCAGCCACGAGAACAGGAGCGGTAGTCTCCATCTTAGTTGATAGGAGGGAGAACGCCACCGAAGTCTTAACAAAAACATTAATATAAGTGGTATTATAAATCATAATATTACCTTCAACGAGTTGAAAATATTGGCGAGGTGAATGAGCTCTATATCCGAAGGGTCAATGGATGCCATTGCCCGAACATGGCGTGTATCGAGTAGATCTATTCCCCGTCGATTCACGAAGTACCGCTGAGTATTATAGTGTTTAATTAATAGTGAATGATTTGAGTACACTCACCACGAGTTGGTCAGAATTTGCAAATCGCGATTGGCAATGATTCACCACGAACTTTGCAATCTCTACGAACGAGGATCGGCAATCTAAAGTTAAATTTGAATTTAAAAAAAGCTCGTGATTTACCTAACGTGTCGGTGGTGTTGAGCGGGTCCTCTGACTCATCATGCTCGGGGTTCTTGTGCACGTCGGGAGTATCGAGAAGCTGCGAGTTGAGCGTCACTTGCGAATGTCCTTGATCGATGACGTTGTGGTGATGATGGGCATCGTGTTGGGCGTGCTGGGCGGTGACGTCGCGACTGTCGTCGATAATCGCGTAGTTATCTTGTGGTTGTCCTTGTTGTTGAATGGGAGGAGACGGCTGCAAAAACACATGACTATTTCATTTTGTTATGATTTTACGTGAGCTTGTACACTCACTTGGATTGCACCAGAAGTGGGCATCTGTTGGGCATTGTACATCACAGAGCTGGAGGCAGTCAACTGATCCGCATTGAACCGCTTGTTCGTGGCATTGGTCATGCTGTAATGTGATTAGATATAATAACAAAAACAAAAAAGGAATACCTAGTCAAAGTTGATGTCATCGATGCTTCGCGCCTACGCATTTCAAGTAGGTATTCGAGATCTGCAGTAGAGAGTTGATGAGCTTGAATGTGAGCAGTAGTCGCACTTGCTGAAAAAATATGACGTCTTTCGAACGTAAAAACGACACATATAAATTACCTCTTTCCAGTGCAGCTGTAACGGATGGGTGTATGCGTCCCTCTCGCATATTCTTGTACTCATTCATCTCAACACAACGATATACAATTTACAATGTACAAAACACATATTGATAATCAGAAACGTAAATTACTTACTTATGAAGTAAATAGTCTGGAGAAAGTGTGCATTAACGATCATTTCTCACTGACACTCAATAATACACCATAACACACTAGGTATGAAAACACATGCTACCTTATATACAAGTTAACTAGCTATAACTTTACATACTCGAATAAATAGATAGGCATAATTTAATACACAAAGAGTTGTCAACGAGAGAAGACATTTCTCTTCTGACTGTAAGCGTAATACACTTTGTCCATCTTCACAATGAATCCGCACGATACAACGTCTGTAGAGCGAATGTTCATGGGAATGGGAGCTGCCGGAATGCAGCGGAACCAATACTGATTGCGTGCTCGCAGAAGGTCCAGCCACGCAACAAATGCATGATCCTGTCGCGCCAGGAGGTCAGCTCTCAACTGATCGAACGGATCTGTCACTTGGATCAATTCTACACGTAGAATCACATCTCCTGTCGCTGTCTGCCCACACCCGAGGAAACTCGCGACACCGAAAGCTCCATTCTGGCGCACGATCATTATGTGTTGCTGACTCGCCGCTTCTTCTGAGTCTCGATACATCTTTGAGCGGAAGATGTATCCCGAGATGCGTGCACGACACCTGAATAGAATTCATCTCTCATCTCCCTTTATGACTATGATTTCCGGCTGTCTGTTCTTCTCTCTTTTTGAAATCAAACCTAGTTAGTTCATTTCTTTTAGAAAGTTTGTTCAATACCCAAAATTTCAAAAATATATCGTCCTCTGATCATATACAGTTATCACCTAATCTCTTAACTATGGAGAAAAATTTAAAAATGTTTTGTTTAGCACGAAAATTGGAGAGTAGTCAAATCGACCTAGAAAACAATAGTCACGATACCAGATACCTATGACCTCACCTTCATGCCCTAAATAGGCGAATGCACCCAAAATGCACCCAATATTCATGATCTTAAATAGAATAATTGAATAGAAGATTGCAAACTCTATCAAACTACATCAAACATGCGTACAACTGTGAGGGCGTGTCCACCAGCGTATTTTTTAGTCGTGGCATTACGAGGTCATTGTATCACCGTTTACGTACCAGTGAGCGAGACACATGTGGAGATCTGCCTTGATTGTTCTTCCGACGGCATACGTCGAGTGAATCTCTCCTCCTCACTCCGGCACCTGCAAACACGTGATTTATGGAAACTTGAATTAATTTGTGAAAAAACCTCCGTTTGACGATCTAATCTGAACGACCTCGCCATTACTTTACACGCTGGTGGGAAAATCTTCAGTAGCAGTTGCGCAATATCAGTATTGCGACCGGATCGATGCAACGCGTGCGGAAGAAGGGTGTGCAGGATGGCACTCCTAGACATTATTATTATTTCAAAGTTGAAAAATGAGCCAACCTTTCGAATAGAATCTTGTGAATTCCGCGGGTATTAGAGCACTCCATCTTCTTCTTGATCCACCGATTGTGCTTCTCAAATCCAACAGAGCTGAGCTCTGCAGGATTGCCGATGTAGTCAAAGTCTTCCGATGCGTGTGTCAGCCAGTTCTGCAATATAGGGTATACCCCATTTTCACGGTACGCGGATTATCGGCGGTCGTGACCGTGTTATACTTACGTGAGTTTTCCATGTAGCGCGCTCCGGTCCACACAAGTCAAACTGTGCAGTTCGAAGTATAGCCAGCTGATTTTGAATCCATTGGACGTGGGGATTGGTGAACGGCTCCGCGTCTCCGTCGATCATTCGAAGAATCATGAAGTGAGCGAGAACGAGCACTGCGTGCTTACTTGAAGGAATCATTCCTGCAGCTGCCGCTAGCGGGAGCACAGTGCTCATAGTCTTAATATGTAACAATATATATTCATGCATTGATAACTTTCCTACCTCCTGCTTTTCTCCACCAGTGCAGCTTTTCATCTGTTCCAGTGAGACAGGTTTGACTTTGGAATAGGTGTTGGGCTCAATGGATTTTAGAGCCTCAGACACAATTTTTCTGTTGGCCGGAGAAAGGAGCATTGAAGGAACGCGGCTCGAAGTGGTTAAGCAGTCTACAAAAAATCAAATATGTAACTGATTTTATCACCTCATTTTTATACGTATAGTTGCCAGATACAATGATTGGAAGACGCTGTATTTCGTGTGCAACACTCTGATTCCGCTACTGACTGTGAGGTTGTGAGAGATTAGCATGTTTCGCACGATTCGAGATTCGAGATTCGATTTAGAGATTCGCACGTGTGAGGGCCACCTGTTCGTTTTCATTTCCTAAAATTTGCTTAAAAACTACTCGCCCCTGCGAAAAAAGTCTAATTCTGTGATCGCTATTTCTATTTTGTCGGTTGTGCCAGCCGGTCATCGAATGACGCTTTCAGTTCTCGAGGATGTAAGGTTCAATAGGGCGGATTCGATCGATTATCGATTGTTTATCGGTCGAATATTATTAATAGTCGAACCACATTCATCAGCTGATTAATGATATCATGAACCAGAACAGATGTTTTAACGATGGAAACATTTTCACGGGGCTGCCTGCACATCTTCTGCTCTCCCTGAGAGGTGCGCACGGCTGTTCCCGCCAGTTGAAATACCATCACACCATTCACGCGTCATGGTTGTTTACGGTCGCGAACAAGGAAGCATATTCGATTGTGCTGCCTGCTGACTGAAGCACTGAGTGATTGATGTCATAAGATATGACAAAAGATCAAATAAAATCTTTGTCACATGCCTTGAAACGCGCGGAAATAGAAACATATGAGTACTCGATCACTTTTTGAGACACGGCATTTCCAGCTTTTCCATGATTCAAATACTTAAGTATATTAATACACGAATGCGTGAGAAAGCCCCAGGATTTTGAAGTTCAGGATTCCGGAACTTGGACTTGGAGCTCAGAGGCAGATATCGATATTCGATATACAATTTTGTGTTTTATATTCGATCGTTAATCTATGAAGTCTTTGAATCCACGAGAACAGAAAGCGTCATTCGATGACCGGCTGGCACAACCGATTCTCACAAAATGGCGATCGCAGAAATAGACTTTTCTCGCAGGGGAGAGTAGTTTTTAGGCAATTTTTTGTGGAAATGCAAATGAAAAGGTGGAATCATTTCATGTATGGCTAGTAACAAAGAGTGAGTGAGTAGACGTATTCCGGATAAGAAAAAATCTCAGACGGAAACTAAATGAAAAGGCGAATCCGCCAGTATCGTTTACCTACTCATTGTGAACTTCCGGCTAATAGCTGCAGGTTTACTAAAGGTTTTATAAAGATTTTTTTGGTATTTTTGTAAATTTTCTAAAACTTAAAAAAATAGACTCATGAAATCAACTACTGCTAGTGTGTACGTACGCCATCAAGAATACATCGATACTTCGATGTCTCTCTCAGAATATGCTAGACAATCGAAGGCAGTGCAATCGAAGGCAGTCGAAGGCACCGGTGCGGCGGCGGACGATGATTTCGAGTTTTTTTAACGCCAATGAGTATCCGAATCTCTCACACCTAACATGCGAATCTCTCACAACCTCACAGTCAGTTGCGGAGTGTTGCACACGAAATACAACGTCTTCCAATCATTGCATCTGGCAACTACATATGCTACTATGCAGTATGCACACCATTCGATAGAGAGTAAAGCAAGCAAAAACTTTAAATACTCTAAAGACGTTCCGGCGAAAATGTGATGGATGTGCGCCACATTCATCAAATCAGACCGTTTTTAATTTTCCTGGACTGTACTTCTAGCAATCTACTGTGAAAAGGGCAAACTAATTGACCTTTTTCTAACGGAGTCATTTCAGAGAGATAGAGAACATAAAGTTCATGAACAAAAAATATTCTTATTCAATAACAAAATCCTCAGTAGAAGTTCATTTTAAAAAATCATATGTATTTTTTTTTACCTTTGTACAGGGCAACCACGAATCCCTCGTTGGCGGTGTGCAGTAAGTCCGTTGCAGTGAGAGTGGAAGGAAATCTCTCCGTCCACTCAGTAGCTCCTAGAATCTAATTGTAACGATGATCGTTATCAAGAGACAAAATTGACCTTTGAAACCGTTCACCGCACGACGCGAATCTCGCTTCACACAGTAACGTCCTCCTACTGTGCGTCGAGGGTGCGGCTGGTTTGGCGGCCATCTCATTGTTCCTGAATATGTATATATAAAACCACGGTCGCTGGAATGGTAGATCTTGGTAGTGGAAAAATTGAGCAAACATTAGCGAGTAAAAGTGAAAGCGAGGAATGTCCGCTCGTTTTTCAAATAATGCATTTTCCACCACGTTTTTTTTTTGTTTTCTTTTTGTTTTCTTTTGTTTTTTTTTGTTTTTTTTGTTTTCTGAGACGATTAAATACAAACTATTTATTAGAGATTATGAAGCTAAACACAACTCAACGAAACATCAACAAGAACAACAAATTAGATATCACAATCCAATAATTCGTGGGAATAATTCACATTGGGCTGGGGCAATGGTTCAGTTTTGATTATGTTATTTCACAAAGCACTTGGGAATGCTTATCCTATCATATGCAACTTGATAACAAACAATGGGAAATTAATACATAGCAGTCATACAAGATAATAATAGAGGTCAATAAGCAGTCATAGAGGTAATATGGCAAATAAAAACTTATAAACGAGAGACCTGTGGGGCGGACGCCGTACTTGGACGAGAAGGTGAGGGCGGCACTCGGAAGTCTGGCTTCAGCGAGCTGGGAGCTGGGTGACGTGCGGAAGGCTGTTGTGAGGAAACTGAAAATTCACGATACAGGCGATCAACAGTTGTTTTCATTAGGAACTAACTGTGGAATCACTCCAGGTTTCCGTCCGTCTTGGATCGCTTGGCCAGCATCGCCCTCCGCCCGGTTCCACTGCTGCCGCGCCTGTCCCTGCCTATCTCCTTGCTGCAACAATGAATGCAATGCAAATACGAAAACCGATATGGACTAACATCGCGTCCTTGATAGTTTCGTAGGCGATGGTGCGGTGGATGAGGTTGTTTGGATCGCCGCCGGAGAACACCACCACACAATCTGAAATAAAATCTGTCATATATATATATATATATATATATATATATATATATATATATATATATATATATATATATATATATATATATATATATATATATATTCACAGTCAGAAAACGGGAATGTATACCTTGCAGGGGATCTTGGTATCGGATGGGCAGCTCGGTGAGGTACGTGGCACCTGCCCTTCTGCGAACTGTGATGAGGTGGCGCATGTTCTGGTCGGCGACTATCTAAACAACAAACATTAGCAAGTAAAATTAAAAATTTAACATTACACTAAACACAAAGTACCTCCAGCAAGCACTGCTGAATGTAGTGGCGCACGCGGGCAACAATCTTCATGCCGGTGAGACCCTTCTGCTTCAGCCTCCAGGCGTTGTAGACGCGCACAAAGTCGATATCTGAACCGAAGTTGAACAAGAGTTATCAATGATCTCAAACACTCACCACCATAACTATCAGCAGCTGCCACAGAGAACTGGCGATCTCCAGTGTACGGCTGGCATCCGAAGTCTTCCACACACAAATAGTGAGGACATCGAGTGTTGTCGTGGGCAGCCACGAGAACAGGAGCGGTAGTCTCCATCTTAGTTGATAGGAGGGAGAACGCCACCGAAGTCTTAACAAAAACATTAATATAAGTGGTATTATAAATCATAATATTACCTTCAACGAGTTGAAAATATTGGCGAGGTGAATGAGCTCTATATCCGAAGGGTCAATGGATGCCATTGCCCGAACATGGCGTGTATCGAGTAGATCTATTCCCCGTCGATTCACGAAGTACCGCTGAGTATTATAGTGTTTAATTAATAGTGAATGATTTGAGTACACTCACCACGAGTTGGTCAGAATTTGCAAATCGCGATTGGCAATGATTCACCACGAACTTTGCAATCTCTACGAACGAGGATCGGCAATCTAAAGTTAAATTTGAATTTAAAAAAAGCTCGTGATTTACCTAACGTGTCGGTGGTGTTGAGCGGGTCCTCTGACTCATCATGCTCGGGGTTCTTGTGCACGTCGGGAGTATCGAGAAGCTGCGAGTTGAGCGTCACTTGCGAATGTCCTTGATCGATGACGTTGTGGTGATGATGGGCATCGTGTTGGGCGTGCTGGGCGGTGACGTCGCGACTGTCGTCGATAATCGCGTAGTTATCTTGTGGTTGTCCTTGTTGTTGAATGGGAGGAGACGGCTGCAAAAACACATGACTATTTCATTTTGTTATGATTTTACGTGAGCTTGTACACTCACTTGGATTGCACCAGAAGTGGGCATCTGTTGGGCATTGTACATCACAGAGCTGGAGGCAGTCAACTGATCCGCATTGAACCGCTTGTTCGTGGCATTGGTCATGCTGTAATGTGATTAGATATAATAACAAAAACAAAAAAGGAATACCTAGTCAAAGTTGATGTCATCGATGCTTCGCGCCTACGCATTTCAAGTAGGTATTCGAGATCTGCAGTAGAGAGTTGATGAGCTTGAATGTGAGCAGTAGTCGCACTTGCTGAAAAAATATGACGTCTTTCGAACGTAAAAACGACACATATAAATTACCTCTTTCCAGTGCAGCTGTAACGGATGGGTGTATGCGTCCCTCTCGCATATTCTTGTACTCATTCATCTCAACACAACGATATACAATTTACAATGTACAAAACACATATTGATAATCAGAAACGTAAATTACTTACTTATGAAGAAAATAGTCTGGAGAAAGTGTGCATTAACGATCATTTCTCACTGACACTCAATAATACACCATAACACACTAGGTATGAAAACACATGCTACCTTATATACAAGTTAACTAGCTATAACTTTACATACTCGAATAAATAGATAGGCATAATTTAATACACAAAGAGTTGTCAACGAGAGAAGACATTTCTCTTCTGACTGTAAGCGTAATACACTTTGTCCATCTTCACAATGAATCCGCACGATACAACGTCTGTAGAGCGAATGTTCATGGGAATGGGAGCTGCCGGAATGCAGCGGAACCAATACTGATTGCGTGCTCGCAGAAGGTCCAGCCACGCAACAAATGCATGATCCTGTCGCGCCAGGAGGTCAGCTCTCAACTGATCGAACGGATCTGTCACTTGGATCAATTCTACACGTAGAATCACATCTCCTGTCGCTGTCTGCCCACACCCGAGGAAACTCGCGACACCGAAAGCTCCATTCTGGCGCACGATCATTATGTGTTGCTGACTCGCCGCTTCTTCTGAGTCTCGATACACCTTTGAGCGGAAGATGTATCCCGAGATGCGTGCACGACACCTGAATAGAATTCATCTCTCATCTCCCTTTATGACTATGATTTCCGGCTGTCTGTTCTTCTCTCTTTTTGAAATCAAACCTAGTTAGTTCATTTCTTTTAGAAAGTTTGTTCAATACCCAAAATTTCAAAAATATATCGTCCTCTGATCATATACAGTTATCACCTAATCTCTTAACTATGGAGAAAAATTTAAAAATGTTTTGTTTAGCACGAAAATTGGAGAGTAGTCAAATCGACCTAGAAAACAATAGTCACGATACCAGATACCTATGACCTCACCTTCATGCCCTAAATAGGCGAATGCACCCAAAATGCACCCAATATTCATGATCTTAAATAGAATAATTGAATAGAAGATTGCAAACTCTATCAAACTACATCAAACATGCGTACAACTGTGAGGGCGTGTCCACCAGCGTATTTTTTAGTCGTGGCATTACGAGGTCATTGTATCACCGTTTACGTACCAGTGAGCGAGACACATGTGGAGATCTGCCTTGATTGTTCTTCCGACGGCATGCGTCGAGTGAATCTCTCCTCCTCGCTCCGGCACCTGCAAACACGTGATTTATGGAAACTTGAATTAATTTGTGAAAAAACCTCCGTTTGACGATCTAATCTGAACGACCTCGCCATTACTTTACACGCTGGTGGGAAAATCTTCAGTAGCAGTTGCGCAATATCAGTATTGCGACCGGATCGATGCAACGCGTGCGAAAGAAGGGTGTGCAGGATGGCACTCCTAGACATTATTATTATTTCAAAGTTGAAAAATGAGCCAACCTTTCGAATAGAATCTTGTGAATTCCGCGGGTATTAGAGCACTCCATCTTCTTCTTGATCCACCGATTGTGCTTCTCAAATCCAACAGAGCTGAGCTCTGCAGGATTGCCGATGTAGTCAAAGTCTTCCGATGCGTGTGTCAGCCAGTTCTGCAATATAGGGTATACCCCATTTTCACGGTACGCGGATTATCGGCGGTCGTGACCGTGTTATACTTACGTGAGTTTTCCATGTAGCGCGCTCCGGTCCACACAAGTCAAACTGTGCAGTTCGAAGTATAGCCAGCTGATTTTGAATCCATTGGACGTGGGGATTGGTGAACGGCTCCGCGTCTCCGTCGATCATTCGAAGAATCATGAAGTGAGCGAGAACGAGCACTGCGTGCTTACTTGAAGGAATCATTCCTGCAGCTGCCGCTAGCGGGAGCACAGTGCTCATAGTCTTAATATGTAACAATATATATTCATGCATTGATAACTTTCCTACCTCCTGCTTTTCTCCACCAGTGCAGCTTTTCATCTGTTCCAGTGAGACAGGTTTGACTTTGGAATAGGTGTTGGGCTCAATGGATTTTAGAGCCTCAGACACAATTTTTCTGTTGGCCGGAGAAAGGAGCATTGAAGGAACGCGGCTCGAAGTGGTTAAGCAGTCTACAAAAAATCAAATATGTAACTGATTTTATCACCTCATTTTTATACGTATAGTTGCCAGATACAATGATTGGAAGACGCTGTATTTCGTGTGCAACACTCTGATTCCGCTACTGACTGTGAGGTTGTGAGAGATTCGCATGTTTCGCACGATTCGAGATTCGAGATTCGATTTAGAGATTCGCACGTGTGAGGGCCACCTGTTCGTTTTCATTTCCTAAAATTTGCTTAAAAACTACTCGCCCCTGCGAAAAAAGTCTAATTCTGTGATCGCTATTTCTATTTTGTCGGTTGTGCCAGCCGGTCATCGAATGACGCTTTCAGTTCTCGAGGATGTAAGGTTCAATAGGGCGGATTCGATCGATTATCGATTGTTTATCGGTCGAATATTATTAATAGTCGAACCACATTCATCAGCTGATTAATGATATCATGAACCAGAACAGATGTTTTAACGATGGAAACATTTTCACGGGGCTGCCTGCACATCTTCTGCTCTCCCTGAGAGGTGCGCACGGCTGTTCCCGCCAGTTGAAATACCATCACACCATTCACGCGTCATGGTTGTTTACGGTCGCGAACAAGGAAGCATATTCGATTGTGCTGCCTGCTGACTGAAGCACTGAGTGATTGATGTCATAAGATATGACAAAAGATCAAATAAAATCTTTGTCACATGCCTTGAAACGCGCGGAAATAGAAACATATGAGTACTCGATCACTTTTTGAGACACGGCATTTCCAGCTTTTCCATGATTCAAATACTTAAGTATATTAATACACGAATGCGTGAGAAAGCCCCAGGATTTTGAAGTTCAGGATTCCGGAACTTGGACTTGGAGCTCAGAGGCAGATATCGATATTCGATATACAATTTTGTGTTTTATATTCGATCGTTAATCTATGAAGTCTTTGAATCCACGAGAACAGAAAGCGTCATTCGATGACCGGCTGGCACAACCGATTCTCACAAAATGGCGATCGCAGAAATAGACTTTTCTCGCAGGGGAGAGTAGTTTTTAGGCAATTTTTTGTGGAAATGCAAATGAAAAGGTGGAATCATTTCATGTATGGCTAGTAACAAAGAGTGAGTGAGTAGACGTATTCCGGATAAGAAAAAATCTCAGACGGAAACTAAATGAAAAGGCGAATCCGCCAGTATCGTTTACCTACTCATTGTGAACTTCCGGCTAATAGCTGCAGGTTTACTAAAGGTTTTATAAAGATTTTTTTGGTATTTTTGTAAATTTTCTAAAACTTAAAAAAATAGACTCATGAAATCAACTACTGCTAGTGTGTACGTACGCCATCAAGAATACATCGATACTTCGATGTCTCTCTCAGAATATGCTAGACAATCGAAGGCAGTGCAATCGAAGGCAGTCGAAGGCACCGGTGCGGCGGCGGACGATGATTTCGAGTTTTTTTAACGCCAATGAGTATCCGAATCTCTCACACCTAACATGCGAATCTCTCACAACCTCACAGTCAGTTGCGGAGTGTTGCACACGAAATACAACGTCTTCCAATCATTGCATCTGGCAACTACATATGCTACTATGCAGTATGCACACCATTCGATAGAGAGTAAAGCAAGCAAAAACTTTAAATACTCTAAAGACGTTCCGGCGAAAATGTGATGGATGTGCGCCACATTCATCAAATCAGACCGTTTTTAATTTTCCTGGACTGTACTTCTAGCAATCTACTGTGAAAAGGGCAAACTAATTGACCTTTTTCTAACGGAGTCATTTCAGAGAGATAGAGAACATAAAGTTCATGAACAAAAAATATTCTTATTCAATAACAAAATCCTCAGTAGAAGTTCATTTTAAAAAATCATATGTATTTTTTTTTTTACCTTTGTACAGGGCAACCACGAATCCCTCGTTGGCGGTGTGCAGTAAGTCCGTTGCAGTGAGAGTGGAAGGAAATCTCTCCGTCCACTCAGTAGCTCCTAGAATCTAATTGTAACGATGATCGTTATCAAGAGACAAAATTGACCTTTGAAACCGTTCACCGCACGACGCGAATCTCGCTTCACACAGTAACGTCCTCCTACTGTGCGTCGAGGGTGCGGCTGGTTTGGCGGCCATCTCATTGTTCCTGAATATGTATATATAAAACCACGGTCGCTGGAATGGTAGATCTTGGTAGTGGAAAAATTGAGCAAACATTAGCGAGTAAAAGTGAAAGCGAGGAATGTCCGCTCGTTTTTCAAATAATGCATTTTCCACCACTTTTTTTTTTGTTTTCTTATTGTAAATAATGTTTTTACAACATTTCACAGATAGCATAGTAATAATAATTATGACTGCACGTTATAATAATTATGACAAAATCACCGTTTATACGCTGCCCTCTCTGGCAGCACCGCGGACATCCACAATAACCGTGCGGTCCTTTCAGTCTGTAGCAAGCAGACTGCGCCTAAATTGAATATGAAATTAAATTAAACTGCTACAATCTAACCGCGTTGTCCATGGAGACGTAGGACACAACGACACGAACGGCCCATGTCTAGATTGCAAATGATTAAATGATAAAAAAAACGGACCCACCTGCCCGTTTCTGTCATTGATCTGTAAAGGATGAGTGATCGTGTCGTTTAAGAAATCGTGAATCGAAGCGACTACACGATTCCAAATAGCAGGGGAAGGCTTCTTGGAAGCAATACCAGCCAGAGTGGATACATTTCCGGGTTTGAATCTGTTCTGAGGAGAGAGGTCCGCAAGTGAAAGCAGGACAGGCCAATGATCAGCTCTGAAGCAAGTCACGAAAAGTACGTTAATACAACTTGGTACGTTAAAACAACAAAATGAAGACTCAAACCAAAAAATAATAGTACCTGGAGTTTCGAACCAAGGGTATTCCATCTGTGTTCAATATGGCCTGCACAGTGAGTGTCCTATTGGCGAACTCTCCAGGGGACTCAATACCGGATCGAAACTTGGGGAAGAATCGGATGTCGAACTTGTCAGTCGTACCGGCGAGGTTGAACCCATGATATACAGAGTGGAAATTTGTGATTTCCTGAAAATATAAAAGTTAAAAAAGTAAACTCCTTTTTTCCACCATTGGTTTTCATCCAATTGTCCGTATGAAAATTTCATGTGAATTTCGGAATACAGAATAATTAGAACATGAAAAGCTATTTTCACCTCATTTGCATATGCCAAATACTTAGTGTATCTCGGTGGCGACAGGCCGAATGCTAATCAAGTAATCTGTCAATAAATTTCAAGTGACATAAGGTTTCAACTACCATCACTGATAAACTCACGCATGTAAAGTTGGTGACAATAGTCGTTGGGCCGCCAAACAGACAAAAAGACAGACATTTTATGCAATTTTGTCCCGATCGTGTGTTTTACGTTATAAATGACAGAAGAACGTCTCCATTCGATGCTTCAAATGTTGTCTGATAAATAATTGAAATTTGGCGAAATGACTGTCTTACGATGAACGGGGTGAATGCCCTATTTATAGCTGCGTTATCGGCTCGCATGACGCGTCACACAACCTTTTTTAACGAAAATGAGGGTGACTTCGCAAATTAGACAAAGCATAGTCACGTTCTTGAGCTACAGGGAGAAGGGGCAGTTGATCAGCCTCCAGCGTCCAAATTAGGCCATCGGAATGCACACTTCTAATTTAGCCAAATCGCATAAGGAAACATATGTATAATGTATAGATATATAGAGCATATATATATATATATATATAAAGCCTCGGATTCGAACCAAATTGAAAGGATATCTTAGTTAGGACCCCAGACATCGATTTCTGGTGTTAATTTTTTCCTACGCGCCATGTACGTTACCAGTACGAAAACGTACAGGGCTGGTTTTTGGCTACCTCATTCCACCTCTGGCGGTCAAAGTCGTTGTGGCCTAGTGGTTAGCGCATTAGTCTGCCAGATCAGAGGCTGGGGTTCGAGTCCGCGCACGTCCGCGCATTGGTTTTGACGAAACGTGCAATTTGAAAACAGTTATAACAAAGCGTGAACATTTATAATCTGCTTTTTTGTTGATTGAGAAAACACAAAGTCCAGGAAACGCTGACAAAACAAAAATCACGTGCACGGACTCGAACCCCAGCCTCTGGTCTGGCAGACTAATCCGCTAACCACTAGGCCACAACGACTTTGACCGCCAGAGGTGGAATGAGGAACCCGAAATCCAGCCCTGTACGTTTTCGTACTGGAAACGTATATGGCGTTTAGGAAAAAAGTTACACCAGAAATCGATGTCTGGGGTCCTAACTAAGATATCCTTTCAATTTGGTTCGAATCCGAGAGTGTGGCTGTAACGACACTCCTTGTCAGAGCGTGCGATGATCGATTCTGATCGCCACGTGCACGTTGCATTCCAATTACCGTTTTGTCACTCATAAATGATTAGAAATTGTCAGAAATAGGAAATAGGCCACTGTATCTTCAAATTCAAACTTCATACTTTAATTTTTTTTAATCTTGTTTTTACCGCCCTGTTTTTACCGAGTAATAATAACCAGCAAATCAACAAAACTACGAATTTTTAAATAAGTTAAAAATCAAACAAGTTATTGGCAAAATCATTGTAAAAGCACCTCAATGTTCTTCTGCAGATTGGCCCTGATTGCAGTATCCAAATCCATCTCGAAGACCTTGACTGGTCTCTCAGAATCGGTGGAAACAGCTCTGAAATCGATATAATAACAACGCGATAGATTGTATGAGACAGCTTGTAATTTACCTTCCAATAAACTGCAAATTACCTCGCATCGAGTTTCTGAAATCAAATCGAAAAAATTATTAGAAAACCTCATACAAAAACATACGCATCGACGGCTGTCCGGATCCTGCGGCAACGAACTGATTCACAGCGGGTGACGCTGTTCGTCAAGGGTTGCCCACAAGCTTCTACTCCACAGTACACAGTCTCCGAAACTCCCAGAAGACGTACAATATCTGCTCTGGCCGTAATCTGATCCCTCGTCTTGCGATACAAGTTGCATCCAGATCTCACCTCCGCCTCTTTGTACGCATGTCTCACGCCTTCTTCACTCTTGCCTTCGAACTCATCGTGCATGAGAGTGTAGAGTAAATCATCGGAAAGACTACCGATGAAGGCATCCAATTGAGTGATACCACCTCCGGGACCACCAGCTCCAGGGGGACCACCAGCTCCAGGGGGACCACCAGCTCCAGGGGGACCACCAGCTCCAGGGGGACCACCAGCTCCAGGGGGACCACCAGCTCCAGGGGGACCACCAGCTCCAGGGGGACCACCAGCTCCAAGGGGACCACCAGCTCCAGGGGGACCACCAGCTCCAGGGGGACCACCAGCTCCAGGAGGACCACCAGCTCCGGGAGGACCACCACCTCCGGGGAAACCACCAGCTCCGGGAGGACCACCAGCTCCGGGAGGACCACCACCTCCGGGGAAACCACCACCTCCGGGGGAACCATCACCTCCGAGGGAACCATCACCTCCGGGGGAACCACCACTTCCGGAAACGCCACCGCCGGGGGGACGAGTTCTCAACGAAGAAAGAACTGAAACGTATATGTGATTCATATAATCGAAACTTTGAACGCATTTCACCTTTCTCCCGTTCCAATACAGATCGATAGCGCTGCGTTCGATCATGTCGGAACATACCTACAATCATAAGGTCATAGAAAACACACTGTTTAAACAAAGATAATAAAATAAAATAAAACATTATGAAACTATGGAACAGTAAACGTTTGTCACAAAAAAGTTTCGAAATATATGAGTTGCCTCACACTCGCCCGCATTTGTGTAACGCCCTCTTCCCACTTGCGCGCACCAAATACCCACTTGCCGGCACCGGAATCGAGTGCGCGCAACTTGCCAAAGGCCATTCCGGTGCTCGCAACTCGGCATAACAGTGCTCGCACATTGCCCAAATCTATCGGAGCAGCCGGCCTGTTATCTGATCGAACGATCTCGGCGAGAGAGAGTGTGAGAGTGAGAGAGCGCATGTTCTCTTACCGACTTGCCGGTTAGAAAACGTGCGAATTGCAGAAAGCAGGCCGGATGACGCTGTTTTGTTCTCTGTGCAACTCCTCAGTTCGAACAGTAATACCAGAAACACAGGAAAATAACCGTATAAGAAAGCTAGCTGAGTTCAGTTCAACGCACCCAGTCCGGCTATTCATGACCGAAGGTTCATTAGCTCAAAATCTGAAGATTGTCTTTCTGTGTCTAGAGAGAACAGTGAGGGTAGAAAAAGAGAGTGTTCAAGCGGAGAATAAAACACAATATGCTCTGAGAGAGAACGAGAGAGATAAAGAAAAAGTGATAGAGAGGGGAGATAAAGAGGAGAGAGAAAGAGATTGAGAAAGAGAGAGATAGAAAAGGGAGAGAGAGAGAGAGAGAGAGAGAGAGAGAAGGAGAAGGAGAGATAATGAGAGTTAGGGAGTGATAGAGAGAGGAAAGAAAAAGAGAAGGGCGAGTGATAGAGAAAGAGAGAGAAAGAGAGAGAGAGGGGGGAAAGAGTGAGAGAGAGGGGGGCTATTAGATAAGCGAAATAGAGCGCATCAATCGTCAATGAGCGATCCGACCAGGCTGTTCGTTTCCTGATTCTGACTACGTTTTCGAAGACTCTCTAGTTTGGATACGTCAGTGTACTAGTTTTCGAAGATTTTCAAGTTACTGACGTGACTGTTATCAGTGACTGTTACTATGTCTGTGTATTTGTGAATTGTTAATTGTGAGTATTGTAAATTGTAAGTTATTTGTATCTTTATAGCATGATATTCTGACTAGTGAGTTTGTAATATGTATTTTCGTTATCTAATGTACAAAATTTCTTCGAAATTTGAGAAAAGGACATCCATTCTCTTTCGAAAAGTACAGGAGTAAAAAGGAGTGGTTTGTTTTGATCTAATTCAACAAAAGCACATGCATATTTTTTTCTTCGCAGCTGACTAAAATTTCAAAACAAACCTGCTCTTTCTAATCGATGAAAAAAGCGAACATATGTAATTGTAATATGTACTATAATAATTTAAAATAAAAGACCTTTTTGTTGTTAAATTTTTATGCATTTGCATGCGTATATCTGATCAAAAATCACACATTTCATAGTTATGAAACATTTCATAGTACATCGTTTGAAAGAGCAGGTTTGTTTTGAAATTTTAGTCAGCTGCGAAGAAAAAAATATGCATGTGCTTTTGTTGAATTAGATCAAAACAAACCACTCCTTTTTACTCCTGTACTTTTCGAAAGAGAATTGTACATATTCGTGACCCCACTTCTTTCAAGCATCACCTATCCTCTCTTTGAATCATATTATGTTATCAATTTGACACAATTTTGCGTGGGTACCCAATATCGAACCTCGCGGACTTGCTAAGCGGACATATGTAGTGGTGATGTGAAAAGATCTGTGGAGTAGAGGTATGAACGGCAAAAACAAATCTGCTGTGCATTTCCTTCAGTATACGGTATGTTCAAAACCCACAATAATGTTTTCAACGAAAAATCTTCAGCTAAGTGCGAGCCTATTATAGAAGACATTGACCGCATCTTTATCATATGACTACTTTTACAAATTACAATGCGCACTTCTGATTGAGGCATTGTGAACGAGAGATACAAAAAAAACACCACTAGCCAGGAACTGTATATCTGATACATACTTCTTTCGAAATCACTTTTAGTTGATTGATTATGAAATCATAAGACGTATTTTTTATCAGTAATAAAAACACTGTGTTAAACAAGCCATTTCTCAATCGTTTTTGATAACACTCTTTTATATTCGCTTGCTCCATCTTCCTTTTCATTCCACACAGTCATGGCTATACCGGACTGTATGAATTTCCTCTTTCGACTTAATGAACAGAGAACGTGAGTAGAGTTGAATCCGCAGGATGTCTATTAATTTTTGATTTTTACTTTTCAGTACTGGTAAGTTCTGTAATGCGCAGCTCACCTCGCGAGACGGAAAAGAGGTACCCAATTACGTCAGTTCATTAAAAATACAAAAAATCGTAATCAGGTCATCGATGTAAATTTCATTCAGTTTTCGGCTCACATTCTTGTTCTGGCTGCGGCTTCCGAACATTTCTCAAGAGAGTTCACTTCGGAGTTCCAAGAAGCCATAGATGGAAAAGTCAACCTGGTAGTTCAGCATATGTTTCAAAGGTTATCTAACGTTCTTATGAGATAGGATATGGACGCAGATAACGTGGAGCGCCTACTGCAGTACATGTACACATACAAGATTGAACTAGGTATGATTCTTTGTTTGTTTTCGTTCAATCCATTGGTTATCAGACGAGTCGATTGCGCTTCGTCTTCTCCCGGAGGCCCATTATCTTCAGTTGAGCGGACTGACGCAGCAATGTGCGGAGTGAGAGAATCGAGACAGGTCAAAGGTCACGGAGACTGGGGATTACAGGCTTCTGCTGGCTAATGTGACTCTTTCGAATTGCATTGAGATGTGGTTGTTTGCGCGTCTCTATTCATGCGGGAAAATGAAAGATCGCGCCTGGAACATGATGTGCAGCAACTTCAAGTGAGTATATCTGTTGAGATAACAACCCTAGTGCTGTTTAGTTCCCTCATTGACACACCTGAGTTTCTCGGTCTGGAAAAAGCTGATCTACTTTCTCTTCTGGAAGGTAATCACTTCTTTCTTTCTTTCTTTCTTTCAGTATGATTTAGACAAGTCACTTGTCCGCCAGGAGGCAAGTGTGTTTTCTGGAGTGTGCAACTGGGTGCGGGCTGATCCGGAAAACAGAAATCGGCACATGAAAGAGTGAGCTCCCGTTAGCGGTCGGCTCACACTCTTCCTAGACTGTTCTCTCTCGTTCGTCTCTGGATACTGGATAAGGATTATCTGGTGAACATTGTCGGCAAGGAGCCTCTCGTCATGAATGCTATCAATTGTGTGCAGCTCTATGTTCACTTTCTTCAAGTAAGTTGATCATGTTATTATGTAATCAACATTTGAGGGTTTTTTTCAAAAATGTTTCTTTGATTCATAATACTCATTTTTTTAAATAAAATAATTGTTTTAAGTGTTTTTTATTTTCTTTTTCTCTTCTACAACTAGTTTATATATCAATCTTTTTCTCATTGATTAATTGCAGAATCTTCTCTTGTCACATTCCACTGGCAACCGTGGAATGAACTGGAAGGCGACCGGAACTTGGATGGATGGACCGGAGCTGGGTGTGGATATGTGAGTGTTCTCATGATTGCTTGTTCCATACTCACTTTTGATAGGAGCGATTGTTCGGCGGTTGTGTTCGACGGACGAATCTATTGCGCGTGCAAGCAAGTGGCTGTTCTCTCGCAAGGTATGGCCTGTTCCTATTGTATTTCACAAAGGAACAATCCAGGCTCCTGGCGTCAGATTGCGCCTCCCGTTGTTGACAGAACGGGCTGGAAACTGTGTGTTGTGAATGACACCATGTATGCAGTCGGAGTCGTCGATGACAAGTGAGATGTTCTTCCTCAGAGAAAAAAGAAACAAATAAAAGGTGATTTCAGTCGAAATGTGTACACGTTCGAAAAGAAATCGGAAACGTGGACTCTCGTACATAGTGCAATCGGAAAGAAGTGAGCTCGTCTTGAACTCTCATTGATTACTAATCTTCTTGCTTTGATTTTTTGTACTATCAATGTTTTTACAGTGATAGCATCTTCTCAGTTACATTCAAAAATCGAATCTGCGTAGCCGATAGCGGTACCAAGAATATCGAGCTATTCGACCCCACTCAGCCTGGTATGTAATAACACGTATCAGCCAGTTCTTCAGTTCCAATATTCAGAATCTGGCTTCGTTCGTCTGTGCTCGTTCCCAGCTGGTCTGACTGGAGGATTCCCACTTTGTGTGGTAGATGATCGTCTGATGACTGTCGGTGGATTGTCGGAAAACGATCAAGTAACCGAGTATACATCATGAATGAATTCACAATCTGTTCATTAAAGGTGTACATCTTCGACCCGCAGACAGCTTCCTGGAACACCGGTCCGACTATAGGAGAGGTAAGAGGTCTTGACTAATGATTGGGTTTTTTTCCAACTTTGCACTCTCAGGGTCGACATAGCATCGGTGCAACAGAGTGCGGTGGTCGACTCGTGATTGCCGGAGGTCTAAACGGAACATTTATGAATGTTGTTAAGGTAAACACTAGAATTCTTCTTTCTGCGTGTCTCACTTTTCTAACAACTGTATGTATATAATAGGCTCGCTCTTAGCTCAGAATTTTTCGTTGAAAACATTATCGTGGATTTCGAACATACAGTATACTGAACGGAATGCATACCAGAATTTCGTTGCTGTTCGTATCTCTATTCCGCCGATTCTATCACATGACTGCCTGACGTAGTGGTAACGCTCTCGCTTAGCAAGCAGTGGTCCGCCGGTTCGATCTTGGGTACCCACGCAAAATTTTGTCAAATTGAAAATATCGTCTAAAGGGTTCTGATCGTTGTCTAAACACTCTAATGTCTCTCGTGATGAGAGTGGAACTGATTTGCGGGCCCACTATAGATGCTGGTTGATGGCGAGTGGAAGCCTCTGCCGTCTCTCCAACACAGGCGATCCCACAGTGGGATGGTTGTTCTGGACAATGTGAGTGGAGGTGTTGATGGGATGCTTGATTGGCAGTGTTTTACAGGTCATATACGTCATTGGTGGATTTCGAGCGTCAAGGTCGGTGGAGATGCTCTCAATCGAGTAGCAGAAGTGAAGAGAGGAAGAGGGAGGAGAAGTCACAAATCAACATTCATATCTCTGAAAGAAAGTTTCTGCTGCATTGTTATTTTCATAGTCCGCTTACTTTGTTATTGGATTATAAATCAGTTTTATCGCCTTCGCGTTCAACATCATCTTGATTAGACAAAATTATACAGGAAAGAGTACATGTAATTAGCAAAGCACACATTCGGTTTCGGTCCCTTTCACCAGACCGAATGTGTGATCCTACCGGCCGGGACTATCATCAGTGGTGAGCCGGTAGGACAGGGGGCATTGAAATTATACTTGATAATAGAGGGGCATTGATAATGTTGTCGTCTTCGAACAAAAATAAAAAGGGGGGAGGGGAGGAGACCGCACAAGAGAGTGCTCTGTGTTCGACTGAATGTGTGTGTGGGTCTCGGGTCGCATGGACTAAAAGCGCGCGAGAAGTGAGTGAAGTAGATCGATCTACCTATGTTAACACTGTGTCAACAAAATGTGTCATTTTTCTTTTAGATTTCAATCCGTATTTTGTTTGAATTTGTTTATTTTCCAATAAAAATTTGTAGAATTGAATATTTATTAAACTAGTAGAATAACAATTATCTGTATATGCTAATTATAGTTCTTTGCAACGTTCAATTTCTGAGTGCAACAACGGAAGATTTTAATTTTTTTTCACGATTACAACCACTATTGGGGGAACCAAAAGAGGCTCAACCCCAGAGTGAGTCGAAGTGAGAGAGAGTTCCTTTTCTCTCTCTGTTTCTCTTTCTCTCTACTTGTCTCACTCACATTTACTGTTGATGGTCACCAATCTCCTCATGTCTTTCTAAAAAGAGTGGTGGGAGGTCTCTTCATAACAGTTTTTCTCTCAGTTCCATACTATGTATAATTGTTATTCGAAGTTGGGTGACACTGTAGCTTCGCAGAACACGTGCGACCCTGCCATCGCCTCCTCCTACCTGTCCCTTCCCCTCCTTCTCACCCTCCTCGTCCTCCGTCTCCTGCCAGTCGTCCTATTCGTCCTCCTCGCTGCCAAGAGGACCCCCGTGTCTGAGAGTCTGGCGATGGCTCTCGAGAAGCTGCGACCCAAGCAGAAGAAGCGGTGAGTAGTGTGCATGGGTGTGTGAACGTGATGGAGCGCGAACGGACATAGAAGTTTTGCGATTCTTTATTGGTTTTTCATCACTTATGCATATCAGCCTGATCACGTCATACAGATGTTGAGATTCAACACCTCTCACATACCTTATGTGTTGGTTGGCGTGTCATCGTTTCGGAACCGCTTGTGGTGGCGGTTCTTCCCATAATCATGATCAAAACCTAATTCTCTGTTGTTGTGCAAGCATATTTCATCTGGTTCCGTAATAGTTTGCATCTATTTCGACTTTAAAAAAGCATTTGATACCATCAACCATGACCTTCTTTTCAAGAAACTTGACGCTATCGGTATTCGCGGTAATGCTCTTGGCTGGATAATTGAATTTCTCAAAAATCGCAAGCAATCTGTTATGTTTGGATCTAAGCGTTCCTCACCGCGCACTGTTAATTGTGGCGTTCCACAAGGTTCGTGTCTTGGACCCTTGCTGTTCAACATTTTCATAGATAACATTCCTGATAATTTACCAGATGGCGTTTATTATGCGCTTTATGCAGACGATTTGAAAATTTACTTTCCTTTTGATTTTACCAGTACTTCTGCGAAGTCTATTTTCCAAAAAGCCATTGACATAGTCGCAGCATGGTCAGCTTCATGGGGACTTCAGATATCCACTGAGAAAACTCAAATATTGCATGTAGGCAAGCGGAATCCAAAGCACACTTACATCGTCCACGACTCAACTCTCAAACCAGTAGATTCTGCAAAGGATCTTGGTATTCTCATGAGTAATAACTTATTGTTCCGTGATCATTTCAAACAAATAATTCAACAAACTCTGTATTCTATAAATGATTTTTTTCGGACATACAAAACACGAAATCCCACACTACTGATCACCGCATACACAACCTATTTTCGCTGTAAATTAGAATATTGCACTGAGCTCTGGAACCCTACTGATGTTGCTTCTGTAAACCTAATTGAGAGCATACAACGCTATTATACTCGTCGTGTGTGTCAGCGTATCGGGCGCAGCCTATCATATCCTCAACGCCTTGAGCTTTTCAATCTTCAAACTCTCGAAAATAGACGATTCTTGAATGATGTCACATACATTCACAAAGTATTCCACTCGAAAACTATATTGGACTATCATGGTCTTTTTGCAATTATTCCATCTCGTACTCGTGGCTCTCATGAATTTAGAATTGTTCCATCATTTGATCACACAGGCCGTACCAGCACTTTTTTAAGCAGAACCTTCGCAATATGGAATGCGCTTTCTCGTGACCTAATCTCCATCAATGATCCCTCTATCTTCAAATCACAACTCTCTACATTAGATCTCATGCCACCTAGCAAATTGCGCAACCTATAGAGAGCTCTCCCCCCACTTCCTTTTCCATGTAATACTATGTGATTATGTTCGTGTTCAATATCATTGAAACCCCGTTTATACCTGCCGTTTGTATTGCTCACTTTTTGTTTATAATTGCGTTTTTTCCCCATGTTATCGGTAATAAACCTATCTATCTAATCCTGTTTTCTGCCCTCCTAACCCTGTCTCTTCCTCCTTTCTCTCTATCTCCCTCCCTCCGGGGAGAAGAGCAAGAGGAAGAGGAAGAGAGAAGGGGAGACAGAAAGAGAGAGAGAGAGAGAGAAGGGGAGAAAGAGATGGAGGGAGGGAGGGGAAAGAGGGAGAAAGAGAGAGAGAGAGAGAGAAAAGGGCAGAGCGGGAGAGAAGAGAGAGAGTGGGAGTGAGAGAGTGGGAGTGAGAGAGTGGGAGTGGGAGTGAGAAAGAGAGTTGCATCATTGTGGTGGTTCCAGTAGTGCACAGTGACTCTTGTAGACCTGGCTCCACCTGGTTCGCGGGGTAGATCAGAGGAAGGCGGAGAGTCAGCTCTCGGCAATAGCGCGCAAAACAAGACAGACAGACGGTTATGGTATGGAATCGTATTTCGAACTGCAAGCGAGATAGATCGAAAACTATCGCTCTGGCGAGTATAGTTGACCTTTTGTCTTTGTGTGTACTGTAGCTATACGGTATCCGGCATACCGTGCCCCGCCGACCGATCACTCCACATGATCTTCACTCACTCACACATTTCCCGACTTCATTTTCACTGCTCGTGCTTCCACTTTCAGTGTGTATTTCTGATTTTGCAGTGCGCGCTCACTTTCTTTCTTCTTCTTTTTTGGCAGATTTATTTTATGTGTTCTGTATGTATCGAAGAAACGCGATAAACATTTTAAAAACAACACTGTCCTTTTTGTATGTGTCGTCAATGTTGTCATATCGCGCGCTCGCTTCTCTGCCCGCTCTCTCTCGGCACCTGTTCTCTCGCGGATGCCACAAACCCGGTGCAAATCACCCGTGGCGACGGGGTAAGAGCGAAGAGACACTGCATTGGTCGGATTTTCTCCCAGTACTCAAGGTACGCCTAGAGTTCTGACCTGAGTTCGCTCAGTGTCGATCACTGGTATTTTTGGAAAGCACTCGTCCGGGGTATCCGGGAGTGCAATCAAACTTTTTTTATAAATACTCACATCTATATTGTTGTGAATCTGATTTTACTTGCGTGATTCGCAACATCACTTGCGAGAGAGCACGAGTCAAGCAGCTATTATGTTCACAAAAATACAAAATAAAATATGAAAAAAACGTGAAAAAAACGTGAAAAAAATGTGAAAAAACGTGAAAAAAATGCGTACAAATAATGTAAAAAAAATATAATTTTCTGTAATTTTGAAATTTCTTTGTGGGTCCCAACACGAAGGGAATGATTGCAAATATGGTACTGTGCGCGTTTTTTCATGACGTCATTTCTTTGGTACGGTCTCAATACATTGTTTTTATTTTTGTTTTGATTGTTGTTGCGTGTTCATTTTTTACATCTGGTATTTAAGGTATGTCTGAAGAGTATGATGTGTGGCTCAGTTTGTACACACCCGTGCAGGAGCCCCCCGACGAGGTTAGTTGTAGTACTTTTTGGTTATCATAATATGTATAGGAAACGTGTACGAAAGAAGTGGACGCTTGCACGTTTATGGGCACGGTGGGCCGTCCCGTGTGGGACAAGACGGCAGAAGGATTCTGTCTGTCTCGAGTTCGTCAAGGGATTTACAGCCAATTGGAGGGAATGTTAGGGTTGGAGTCTGATAACGGTATGCATTTGTGTTTTTTCCTTATTTGACATTTCATCATAGGTGAGTCCGGTGCATTGTGGTGGCGAAATGTTGTCAAACTGTATCCGCGGGAGAGAGCCCGCCTCAACAAGCTGAAGACCAAGAAGCGGCCCAAATCTGGTTCTGGGGCAAAGGAGCTGCACGTTTTGTTAGCATCCGCCGTTCGGAAGTGGTACTTGTACGACTCCCTGAGGTTCCTGGACGTAAAAGGATAAGCGGGTAACAATTCGTGGGTGCGTTACAATAAATTAGTTATCTGATTCATCTATTCATTCCAGAAGGCACTCTGAACAGGTTGTCCTAACGAAGACGGCGATTGAAGAGCCTCCAGTGACCACGACGAACGGTGAGTTGTATATATTTTTTCAGATTATCTATCTATTACTAGACATTCCGGTCGATTCTCGGAAAGTTGTGACAAGTGGACCTGCACTGGGCGATGTTGAGGACATCGTTGAGGGCACGGACATCCTTGACCAGATGGGAGGAGAAAAGAGGAAGAAGATGCGACCCGGTCGCAAGAACACGCAGTCGGGTGAGTTGATTCATTATGATCCGGTTATAAATTGTTTTATTTCATTAATGGGTTTGCAGATTTGATGCAGCAGTTGAAAGACAATGCGGATAAGATTGACGAGATCAAGAAGGCTGGAAAGTGTTCGTCACAGGACTGGGTGACGTTTTCTGATGGTTTGCACAGCATCTACGTAAACATTCCTGAGGCTGAGAAGGCGGAGTTCAGGACTCGTATGCTTTGCTATTCCGCACGGTTTGTTAATTCAGTTGTGAAATTGTCATAATTTCTACATGTTACAGTTTGTCGCGTCGGAGCCGTTCACGTTCGCGCAGCCGCAGCCGTCGTTCGCGCAGCCGCAGCCGTCGTTCGAGAACCCGCAGCCGTCGCGCAAGGAGTCGCAGCCTTCGGAGTCGCAGTCGCAGCCGTCGGAGTCGCAGTCGCAGCCGTCGTCGCAGCCGTCGTTCGAGGAGTCGGAGCCGCCGTTCGCGCAGCCGCAGCCGTCGTTCGAGGAGCCGCAGCCGTCGCGCAAGGAGTCGCAGTCGTAGCCGACGCTCAAGAAGTCACACACACAGCGGTCGTAGATCCAAGGACGATGTCGATCCGGCGGTTGATCCAATCTATTCACCTACTTCGTCGGACCTCCAAACGTGTGAGTTTTTTATTCAATTTTTGTTTAAATAATAATAATATTTTATTACAGGGCATCTTGAATCTGCGGCGGCCCGCGGGTGGCATGCGGGTACCGATGAGCAGCAATGGGATCATAACTCCACCCAGCACATCCAGATGGACACGGATTTGGCGACACTCAACGAGTTCCTCATTATGAACTCTCAATAACTTCCTCATTATGACTCACTTCAGTTGTTGTTATTATTGAATGAATTGTTGTTATTTTGTTTGGGTTATATTAATATAAAGACAGTTTGTTCAAATTCTTTTATTCGTTTGCCACAAATACAATTTCAAAGAGTCGCGTAAATCAGATCCATCACCGCGGAAAGTGTGAGGATACCATGGGGAAGGAACAATAGAGGGTCGAGTAATAGGGTAGGGCAGTTCATAGTTACAATGTAAAAGATAATTGTGGAGGAGACATGTGGTAGTAATAACGTCTACAGCAGTAGCATAATTGAGATGCAGAGGAGTAGAATAAATACGGAAGCGTTTCACTAGGTGTCCGAATACGTGTTCCACCTTGTTACGGGCAGAGGAAAGACAAACGTTAAAATTCCTGTCTAAGTCAGACAGGAATTCACCGGGGAAAGGCTTTTGGATGCGTGTCGACAACGCAAACGCACCATCTCCTAGGAAAAAGTGAGGAGAAGGGTGGACATGGCCAGGGAAGGGGGTATCCGGTGGCAAACCTAACGAATTGTTGAGTAATTTTGTATTAAAATGAGAATTATGATAAACGTTTCCATCCGACACTGACCCTTCTCTACCAATGTCATAATACAATATACGGCCGTCGCCGTCACATATGATAAACAAAATAATCGAGAAAAATTGCTTATAACAATAGTAGGTTGATCCGGACTTACAATATTTTACAACTCGTACATGCTTTCCATCTGCCGACCCTAGCACATTGGGTACATTATATAAATCGAAGTATCTATCGGATATCGAAATCCATTCATCGCTACTACGGGGTAGGAATACGAAATCCTTAAGTACAATACAAAGGGCATTCGAAATATGTGAAATAATATTGGAAATGGAAGACTGAGAAATTCCAAATTTCCGGGCAACAGCTCCTTGAGTAGAACCTGCAATGTACTGACTGAATATACAACGTGTCAAAAAAGTCATTTACCTGTGCGAAGAAAGTACATGTACGCTCCGAACCTCGTCTCGATCGGAATGCTCAAGGAAGATGGTCGAGGCTCGTCGATAACATCCTTCACTCGTGCTAATAACCACTCAAATAGAGTGATAGTGAGCCCAGTTTCTGCCTGAACTTTTTTGTTATAAATAAACATATTCAAAAAAAAATTACCTTCATCAGGCGATCGTCCTGTCTCCATCTTGGTACACCTGACTGTAAAATTCGTGCCTGCGTTGTGAGGTTGTAATTATGGATCCGGGTAGAACGTGCTCTCACGAGCATCTCGAGAATCCTCTGGCGTTCCTCTAGTAATTGCAACATGATCCTACAAAAAAAAAATGTAATCATAAAAAAAGAGGAATACCCACGGTGTTGAGTGTGTCGATGATAAAAAGGAAGCCAATGTGGTAGTCAATGTGGGCAATGATGTAGCACTATGGTCGATGAGCGAGGTGACAAACTACAACGTCAATGTATTCACCAAAAAAATAGAATGCCCACCTTGAGTGTGTCGATGATGTAGTCCAAGCCGTGCAGCCATAGGCTGTCGAGCACATAGAGAAATCTACGACGCCATCTTAACAAATGCTTTAATAAAAAATATTGATACCATGTAATCGAATAAAATCAAATAATAGAAAAACAGGAAAAAAAATCTATTAAGAGACATGAAGTAATGAACGTCATGACGTCATGAAAAAACGCGCACAGTACCATATTTGCAATCATTCCCTTCGTGTTGGGACCCACAAAGAAATTTCAAAATTACAGAAAATTATATTTTTTTTACATTATTTGTACGCATTTTTTTCACGTTTTTTCACATTTTTTCACGTTTTTTTCACGTTTTTTTTCATATTTTATTTTGTATTTTTGTGAACATAATAGCTGCTTCATGCCGAAAGACGACAGAAAACACTCGACGTGAATGATAAAAAATAAGAAAGTATAATTCTCGAATCTGCCACAATTGAGGCTTCTAGAAATGATGGTAGATGAAATGATGCCGTTCAGTGTTTAGAAGTGATCACTTTCCTTTGCAGCGCGGCGCCGCACGGTCGACTATGGTAGATGTTCGTTTGTCGGTGTTCTCTCTTTTTCTTCTCCCTCGCTCCCGCTGTTCCTATATCCCTATGTTCCTCCATCGCCCTTCGCTTCTCTCTTGTCCACCAACTTCTCACCGCTAGCGAATGCGCCATGGTTCAACCTGTCGTTTTCAGACACCTTCCACCCGAGACAGTTCCTCGTCACACAAGAAGAAACCAGCGAAGAGCACTTCGAATCCCTCCGCTCCCATGCCCCCCGTCGAGTCCGCACCCGCCACTCCCTCGCAGGTATCGATCGATAACCGATCGATAACCGATCGTTAACAGCTTTCCGCGAACGCGCCCGCCACGACGCCCACTCGCTCGCCCCACCACGGCGGCAGTCTGCGCAAGCTCAAGCCCAAAAGAATGGAGGTACTGTAACCTACCGTATACCTAACAGTAACCTTACAGTACCACCCGCCGGCGGATCCTCCTGTGCCGCCGCAGCCGCAACAGCAGCCTGTCTCGTGGGGCGGATGGCTGCGCGGAATGATGGGCGCACCGAGTGGTACGAGAGGGTTACTGTAGGGTTACGGTACATTGAATTGTAGCTGTACCGTCGGCGGGCAGCGGGGGACCGCAGCGGGTGCAGCTGATCAATGGGTGAGTTGGGGGAAACATGACTGAACATGTGAAACTATTATATCCAGGTGGGTTGACGTGGCTCCGTCCACTCTGCACGTCGTCATATGCAATGCGCTGTACGACCAGGACAATGAGAACCTGCAGATGATGTAGGGAGAGAGAGAGATAGGGAGAGAGAGAGAGAGAGATCCTCCCTCACTCGCAGGTTCCGCTCACTCGAGTCTGCCATCCCAATGCGCCGCGAGGCAATGGTCTCCTGGCTCATATTCATCGCTATAGTCGCCGTGGCCACCAGTGGAATCGTCAAGATGCTCGCTCTCATCGTGGTACGGTACCTAGGGTTACTGTAGATGTACTGTACTCTACCGTATACCTATAGGGCTGGATCATCCCCGCCTGCTATTCGATCACGGCTGTGAACCTGCAGCAGAGGGAGAAGTACGAGTTCTGGATGAAGTACTGGATCCTGCAAGCGGCGTCGCTCATGGTCGAAGGCATACTGTAGTGAGTACACGGAGTACTGTAGCTTGAATGTGGTTACTGTACGTGTTTCAGCCAGGAGCCGACTCCAATGATGTATTTCTTCCGTCTCCTCACCTCCATCTACCTTCTCCTGCCGATAGTCGGTGGAGCCGCTTACTTGTACGATACTTGCATCAGGTACGGTAGCTTTAGAGCTACTGTATTTTAAAACTTTTATTCCAGGCGCTACGCGAATTGGATTGCGGATCAGTGGGAGACGTACAACTACCAACTCGTCGACTTTGATTAGTCCGCATATATACAAATTACACTTAGAAACGCTGTTGAATTAAGATATTGACGGGACTTAATCGGAATGTAAAAAGGCAAGTACAGTAGTTGTTAGACGATTTGTTGTGAATAAAGTTTTATTTTGCCACTGTTTTCTGTTTGTTTTGTAGTAGAAGGGATGTTGTGCAGTCATTTATGAAATCGCACGGCAAAATAGACAATCACAAATGATCATAGACAGGCAAATGAGATAGTGGCTAGACTAACCAAACTCGATACAGCAATCATCACGTACCCTTCACAACATGTTTACAGCACCATTACAAAGCATTTTCAAGCGCAATACAAATTGGTATTATTTCGCCGGTAAAACAAGCACGTTTTGATGTTTTTGAATCTTTCAGCACTTTGTACTGCGTGTACAAAAAACGACAAAATACAAAATTTGTTTTTCACTTTCCATTTCGCGTTTTCATGATGCGATATCGCAAAAACGCAATCGCGCATTTTGTCTGTGGAAGTTGGCGCGGGAAAATTTGAATCCGTGCAATGACTCATCACTCCTCCCCTCTGGAAAGAGTGTGTGATGAGATAAAACTGTGTGGATTTAAATAATTGAAAAATAATTAATCGAAATTATTGATTATTGATTATAATAACTTCCTTACAGCTACAACACTCAACATACACTACGCACTTCAAATTTAGATAATGTGATCAACTGACGTGGAAAATCAATCAAGAGACTGCTCGAGGATATCTGATGACTCTATGATGTATGAAGAGCTGACTTGACTAGTGGTCAACTGGGCCAGTGTAATCTGCTTTTTTGTTGATGGAGAAAACACAAAGTCCAGGAAACGCTGACAAAACAAAAATCACGTGCACGGACTCGAACCCCAGCCTCTGGTCTGGCAGACTAATCCGCTAACCACTAGGCCACAACGACTTTGACCGCCAGAGGTGGAATGAGGAACCCGAAATCCAGCCCTGTACGTTTTCGTACTGGAAACGTATATGGCGTTTAGGAAAAAAGTTACACCAGAAATCGATGTCTGGGGTCCTAACTAAGATATCCTTTCAATTTGGTTCGAATCCGAGAGTGTGGCTGTAACGACACTCCTTGTCAGAGCGTGCGATGATCGATTCTGATCGCCACGTGCACGTTGCATTCCAATTACCGTTTTGTCACTCATAAATGATTAGAAATTGTCAGAAATAGGAAATAGGCCACTGTATCTTCAAATTCAAACTTCATACTTTAATTTTTTTTTAATCTTGTTTTTACCGCCCTGTTTTTACCGAGTAATAATAACCAGCAAATCAACAAAACTACGAATTTTTAAATAAGTTAAAAATCAAACAAGTTATTGGCAAAATCATTGTAAAAGCACCTCAATGTTCTTCTGCAGATTGGCCCTGATTGCAGTATCCAAATCCATCTCGAAGACCTTGACTGGTCTCTCAGAATCGGTGGAAACAGCTCTGAAATCGATATAATAACAACGCGATAGATTGTATGAGACAGCTTGTAATTTACCTTCCAATAAACTGCAAATTACCTCGCATCGAGTTTCTGAAATCAAATCGAAAAAATTATTAGAAAACCTCATACAAAAACATACGCATCGACGGCTGTCCGGATCCTGCGGCAACGAACTGATTCACAGCGGGTGACGCTGTTCGTCAAGGGTTGCCCACAAGCTTCTACTCCACAGTACACAGTCTCCGAAACTCCCAGAAGACGTACAATATCTGCTCTGGCCGTAATCTGATCCCTCGTCTTGCGATACAAGTTGCATCCAGATCTCACCTCCGCCTCTTTGTACGCATGTCTCACGCCTTCTTCACTCTTGCCTTCGAACTCATCGTGCATGAGAGTGTAGAGTAAATCATCGGAAAGACTACCGATGAAGGCATCCAATTGAGTGATACCACCTCCGGGACCACCAGCTCCAGGGGGACCACCAGCTCCAGGGGGACCACCAGCTCCAGGGGGACCACCAGCTCCAGGGGGACCACCAGCTCCAGGGGGACCACCAGCTCCAGGGGGACCACCAGCTCCAGGGGGACCACCAGCTCCAAGGGGACCACCAGCTCCAGGGGGACCACCAGCTCCAGGGGGACCACCAGCTCCAGGAGGACCACCAGCTCCGGGAGGACCACCACCTCCGGGGAAACCACCAGCTCCGGGAGGACCACCAGCTCCGGGAGGACCACCACCTCCGGGGAAACCACCACCTCCGGGGGAACCATCACCTCCGAGGGAACCATCACCTCCGGGGGAACCACCACTTCCGGAAACGCCACCGCCGGGGGGACGAGTTCTCAACGAAGAAAGAACTGAAACGTATATGTGATTCATATAATCGAAACTTTGAACGCATTTCACCTTTCTCCCGTTCCAATACAGATCGATAGCGCTGCGTTCGATCATGTCGGAACATACCTACAATCATAAGGTCATAGAAAACACACTGTTTAAACAAAGATAATAAAATAAAATAAAACATTATGAAACTATGGAACAGTAAACGTTTGTCACAAAAAAGTTTCGAAATATATGAGTTGCCTCACACTTGCCCGCATTTGTGTAACGCCCTCTTCCCACTTGCGCGCACCAAATACCCACTTGCCGGCACCGGAATCGAGTGCGCGCAACTTGCCAAAGGCCATTCCGGTGCTCGCAACTCGGCATAACAGTGCTCGCACATTGCCCAAATCTATCGGAGCAGCCGGCCTGTTATCTGATCGAACGATCTCGGCGAGAGAGAGTGTGAGAGTGAGAGAGCGCATGTTCTCTTACCGACTTGCCGGTTAGAAAACGTGCGAATTGCAGAAAGCAGGCCGGATGACGCTGTTTTGTTCTCTGTGCAACTCCTCAGTTCGAACAGTAATACCAGAAACACAGGAAAATAACCGTATAAGAAAGCTAGCTGAGTTCAGTTCAACGCACCCAGTCCGGCTATTCATGACCGAAGGTTCATTAGCTCAAAATCTGAAGATTGTCTTTCTGTGTCTAGAGAGAACAGTGAGGGTAGAAAAAGAGAGTGTTCAAGCGGAGAATAAAACACAATATGCTCTGAGAGAGAACGAGAGAGATAAAGAAAAAGTGATAGAGAGGGGAGATAAAGAGGAGAGAGAAAGAGATTGAGAAAGAGAGAGATAGAAAAGGGAGAGAGAGAGAGAGAGAGAGAGAGAGAAGGAGAAGGAGAGATAATGAGAGTTAGGGAGTGATAGAGAGAGGAAAGAAAAAGAGAAGGGCGAGTGATAGAGAAAGAGAGAGAAAGAGAGAGAGAGGGGGGAAAGAGTGAGAGAGAGGGGGGCTATTAGATAAGCGAAATAGAGCGCATCAATCGTCAATGAGCGATCCGACCAGGCTGTTCGTTTCCTGATTCTGACTACGTTTTCGAAGACTCTCTAGTTTGGATACGTCAGTGTACTAGTTTTCGAAGATTTTCAAGTTACTGACGTGACTGTTATCAGTGACTGTTACTATGTCTGTGTATTTGTGAATTGTTAATTGTGAGTATTGTAAATTGTAAGTTATTTGTATCTTTATAGCATGATATTCTGACTAGTGAGTTTGTAATATGTATTTTCGTTATCTAATGTACAAAATTTCTTCGAAATTTGAGAAAAGGACATCCATTCTCTTTCGAAAAGTACAGGAGTAAAAAGGAGTGGTTTGTTTTGATCTAATTCAACAAAAGCACATGCATATTTTTTTCTTCGCAGCTGACTAAAATTTCAAAACAAACCTGCTCTTTCTAATCGATGAAAAAAGCGAACATATGTAATTGTAATATGTACTATAATAATTTAAAATAAAAGACCTTTTTGTTGTTAAATTTTTATGCATTTGCATGCGTATATCTGATCAAAAATCACACATTTCATAGTTATGAAACATTTCATAGTACATCGTTTGAAAGAGCAGGTTTGTTTTGAAATTTTAGTCAGCTGCGAAGAAAAAAATATGCATGTGCTTTTGTTGAATTAGATCAAAACAAACCACTCCTTTTTACTCCTGTACTTTTCGAAAGAGAATTGTACATATTCGTGACCCCACTTCTTTCAAGCATCACCTATCCTCTCTTTGAATCATATTATGTTATCAATTTGACACAATTTTGCGTGGGTACCCAATATCGAACCTCGCGGACTTGCTAAGCGGACATATGTAGTGGTGATGTGAAAAGATCTGTGGAGTAGAGGTATGAACGGCAAAAACAAATCTGCTGTGCATTTCCTTCAGTATACGGTATGTTCAAAACCCACAATAATGTTTTCAACGAAAAATCTTCAGCTAAGTGCGAGCCTATTATAGAAGACATTGACCGCATCTTTATCATATGACTACTTTTACAAATTACAATGCGCACTTCTGATTGAGGCATTGTGAACGAGAGATACAAAAAAAACACCACTAGCCAGGAACTGTATATCTGATACATACTTCTTTCGAAATCACTTTTAGTTGATTGATTATGAAATCATAAGACGTATTTTTTATCAGTAATAAAAACACTGTGTTAAACAAGCCATTTCTCAATCGTTTTTGATAACACTCTTTTATATTCGCTTGCTCCATCTTCCTTTTCATTCCACACAGTCATGGCTATACCGGACTGTATGAATTTCCTCTTTCGACTTAATGAACAGAGAACGTGAGTAGAGTTGAATCCGCAGGATGTCTATTAATTTTTGATTTTTACTTTTCAGTACTGGTAAGTTCTGTAATGCGCAGCTCACCTCGCGAGACGGAAAAGAGGTACCCAATTACGTCAGTTCATTAAAAATACAAAAAATCGTAATCAGGTCATCGATGTAAATTTCATTCAGTTTTCGGCTCACATTCCTGTTCTGGCTGCGGCTTCCGAACATTTCTCAAGAGAGTTCACTTCGGAGTTCCAAGAAGCCATAGATGGAAAAGTCAACCTGGTAGTTCAGCATATGTTTCAAAGGTTATCTAACGTTCTTATGAGATAGGATATGGACGCAGATAACGTGGAGCGCCTACTGCAGTACATGTACACATACAAGATTGAACTAGGTATGATTCTTTGTTTGTTTTCGTTCAATCCATTGGTTATCAGACGAGTCGATTGCGCTTCGTCTTCTCCCGGAGGCCCATTATCTTCAGTTGAGCGGACTGACGCAGCAATGTGCGGAGTGAGAGAATCGAGACAGGTCAAAGGTCACGGAGACTGGGGATTACAGGCTTCTGCTGGCTAATGTGACTCTTTCGAATTGCATTGAGATGTGGTTGTTTGCGCGTCTCTATTCATGCGGGAAAATGAAAGATCGCGCCTGGAACATGATGTGCAGCAACTTCAAGTGAGTATATCTGTTGAGATAACAACCCTAGTGCTGTTTAGTTCCCTCATTGACACACCTGAGTTTCTCGGTCTGGAAAAAGCTGATCTACTTTCTCTTCTGGAAGGTAATCACTTCTTTATTTCTTTCTTTCTTTCAGTATGATTTAGACAAGTCACTTGTCCGCCAGGAGGCAAGTGTGTTTTCTGGAGTGTGCAACTGGGTGCGGGCTGATCCGGAAAACAGAAATCGGCACATGAAAGAGTGAGCTCCCGTTAGCGGTCGGCTCACACTCTTCCTAGACTGTTCTCTCTCGTTCGTCTCTGGATACTGGATAAGGATTATCTGGTGAACATTGTCGGCAAGGAGCCTCTCGTCATGAATGCTATCAATTGTGTGCAGCTCTATGTTCACTTTCTTCAAGTAAGTTGATCATGTTATTATGTAATCAACATTTGAGGGTTTTTTTCAAAAATGTTTCTTTGATTCATAATACTCATTTTTTTAAATAAAATAATTGTTTTAAGTGTTTTTTATTTTCTTTTTCTCTTCTACAACTAGTTTATATATCAATCTTTTTCTCATTGATTAATTGCAGAATCTTCTCTTGTCACATCCCACTGGCAACCGTGGAATGAACTGGAAGGCGACCGGAACTTGGATGGATGGACCGGAGCTGGGTGTGGATATGTGAGTGTTCTCATGATTGCTTGTTCCATACTCACTTTTGATAGGAGCGATTGTTCGGCGGTTGTGTTCGACGGACGAATCTATTGCGCGTGCAAGCAAGTGGCTGTTCTCTCGCAAGGTATGGCCTGTTCCTATTGTATTTCACAAAGGAACAATCCAGGCTCCTGGCGTCAGATTGCGCCTCCCGTTGTTGACAGAACGGGCTGGAAACTGTGTGTTGTGAATGACACCATGTATGCAGTCGGAGTCGTCGATGACAAGTGAGATGTTCTTCCTCAGAGAAAAAAGAAACAAATAAAAGGTGATTTCAGTCGAAATGTGTACACGTTCGAAAAGAAATCGGAAACGTGGACTCTCGTACATAGTGCAATCGGAAAGAAGTGAGCTCGTCTTGAACTCTCATTGATTACTAATCTTCTTGCTTTGATTTTTTGTACTATCAATGTTTTTACAGTGATAGCATCTTCTCAGTTACATTCAAAAATCGAATCTGCGTAGCCGATAGCGGTACCAAGAATATCGAGCTATTCGACCCCACTCAGCCTGGTATGTAATAACACGTATCAGCCAGTTCTTCAGTTCCAATATTCAGAATCTGGCTTCGTTCGTCTGTGCTCGTTCCCAGCTGGTCTGACTGGAGGATTCCCACTTTGTGTGGTAGATGATCGTCTGATGACTGTCGGTGGATTGTCGGAAAACGATCAAGTAACCGAGTATACATCATGAATGAATTCACAATCTGTTCATTAAAGGTGTACATCTTCGACCCGCAGACAGCTTCCTGGAACACCGGTCCGACTATAGGAGAGGTAAGAGGTCTTGACTAATGATTGGGTTTTTTTCCAACTTTGCACTCTCAGGGTCGACATAGCATCGGTGCAACAGAGTGCGGTGGTCGACTCGTGATTGCCGGAGGTCTAAACGGAACATTTATGAATGTTGTTAAGGTAAACACTAGAATTCTTCTTTCTGCGTGTCTCACTTTTCTAACAACTGTATGTATATAATAGGCTCGCTCTTAGCTCAGAATTTTTCGTTGAAAACATTATCGTGGATTTCGAACATACAGTATACTGAACGGAATGCATACCAGAATTTCGTTGCTGTTCGTATCTCTATTCCGCCGATTCTATCACATGACTGCCTGACGTAGTGGTAACGCTCTCGCTTAGCAAGCAGTGGTCCGCCGGTTCGATCTTGGGTACCCACGCAAAATTTTGTCAAATTGAAAATATCGTCTAAAGGGTTCTGATCGTTGTCTAAACACTCTAATGTCTCTCGTGATGAGAGTGGAACTGATTTGCGGGCCCACTATAGATGCTGGTTGATGGCGAGTGGAAGCCTCTGCCGTCTCTCCAACACAGGCGATCCCACAGTGGGATGGTTGTTCTGGACAATGTGAGTGGAGGTGTTGATGGGATGCTTGATTGGCAGTGTTTTACAGGTCATATACGTCATTGGTGGATTTCGAGCGTCAAGGTCGGTGGAGATGCTCTCAATCGAGTAGCAGAAGTGAAGAGAGGAAGAGGGAGGAGAAGTCACAAATCAACATTCATATCTCTGAAAGAAAGTTTCTGCTGCATTGTTATTTTCATAGTCCGCTTACTTTGTTATTGGATTATAAATCAGTTTTATCGCCTTCGCGTTCAACATCATCTTGATTAGACAAAATTATACAGGAAAGAGTACATGTAATTAGCAAAGCACACATTCGGTTTCGGTCCCTTTCACCAGACCGAATGTGTGATCCTACCGGCCGGGACTATCATCAGTGGTGAGCCGGTAGGACAGGGGGCATTGAAATTATACTTGATAATAGAGGGGCATTGATAATGTTGTCGTCTTCGAACAAAAATAAAAAGGGGGGAGGGGAGGAGACCGCACAAGAGAGTGCTCTGTGTTCGACTGAATGTGTGTGTGGGTCTCGGGTCGCATGGACTAAAAGCGCGCGAGAAGTGAGTGAAGTAGATCGATCTACCTATGTTAACACTGTGTCAACAAAATGTGTCATTTTTCTTTTAGATTTCAATCCGTATTTTGTTTGAATTTGTTTATTTTCCAATAAAAATTTGTAGAATTGAATATTTATTAAACTAGTAGAATAACAATTATCTGTATATGCTAATTATAGTTCTTTGCAACGTTCAATTTCTGAGTGCAACAACGGAAGATTTTAATTTTTTTTCACGATTACAACCACTATTGGGGGAACCAAAAGAGGCTCAACCCCAGAGTGAGTCGAAGTGAGAGAGAGTTCCTTTTCTCTCTCTGTTTCTCTTTCTCTCTACTTGTCTCACTCACATTTACTGTTGATGGTCACCAATCTCCTCATGTCTTTCTAAAAAGAGTGGTGGGAGGTCTCTTCATAACAGTTTTTCTCTCAGTTCCATACTATGTATAATTGTTATTCGAAGTTGGGTGACACTGTAGCTTCGCAGAACACGTGCGACCCTGCCATCGCCTCCTCCTACCTGTCCCTTCCCCTCCTTCTCACCCTCCTCGTCCTCCGTCTCCTGCCAGTCGTCCTATTCGTCCTCCTCGCTGCCAAGAGGACCCCCGTGTCTGAGAGTCTGGCGATGGCTCTCGAGAAGCTGCGACCCAAGCAGAAGAAGCGGTGAGTAGTGTGCATGGGTGTGTGAACGTGATGGAGCGCGAACGGACATAGAAGTTTTGCGATTCTTTATTGGTTTTTCATCACTTATGCATATCAGCCTGATCACGTCATACAGATGTTGAGATTCAACACCTCTCACATACCTTATGTGTTGGTTGGCGTGTCATCGTTTCGGAACCGCTTGTGGTGGCGGTTCTTCCCATAATCATGATCAAAACCTAATTCTCTGTTGTTGTGCAAGCATATTTCATCTGGTTCCGTAATAGATTGCATCTATTTCGACTTTAAAAAAGCATTTGATACCATCAACCATGACCTTCTTTTCAAGAAACTTGACGCTATCGGTATTCGCGGTAATGCTCTTGGCTGGATAATTGAATTTCTCAAAAATCGCAAGCAATCTGTTATGTTTGGATCTAAGCGTTCCTCACCGCGCACTGTTAATTGTGGCGTTCCACAAGGTTCGTGTCTTGGACCCTTGCTGTTCAACATTTTCATAGATAACATTCCTGATAATTTACCAGATGGCGTTTATTATGCGCTTTATGCAGACGATTTGAAAATTTACTTTCCTTTTGATTTTACCAGTACTTCTGCGAAGTCTATTTTCCAAAAAGCCATTGACATAGTCGCAGCATGGTCAGCTTCATGGGGACTTCAGATATCCACTGAGAAAACTCAAATATTGCATGTAGGCAAGCGGAATCCAAAGCACACTTACATCGTCCACGACTCAACTCTCAAACCAGTAGATTCTGCAAAGGATCTTGGTATTCTCATGAGTAATAACTTATTGTTCCGTGATCATTTCAAACAAATAATTCAACAAACTCTGTATTCTATAAATGATTTTTTTCGGACATACAAAACACGAAATCCCACACTACTGATCACCGCATACACAACCTATTTTCGCTGTAAATTAGAATATTGCACTGAGCTCTGGAACCCTACTGATGTTGCTTCTGTAAACCTAATTGAGAGCATACAACGCTATTATACTCGTCGTGTGTGTCAGCGTATCGGGCGCAGCCTATCATATCCTCAACGCCTTGAGCTTTTCAATCTTCAAACTCTCGAAAATAGACGATTCTTGAATGATGTCACATACATTCACAAAGTATTCCACTCGAAAACTATATTGGACTATCATGGTCTTTTTGCAATTATTCCATCTCGTACTCGTGGCTCTCATGAATTTAGAATTGTTCCATCATTTGATCACACAGGCCGTACCAGCACTTTTTTAAGCAGAACCTTCGCAATATGGAATGCGCTTTCTCGTGACCTAATCTCCATCAATGATCCCTCTATCTTCAAATCACAACTCTCTACATTAGATCTCATGCCACCTAGCAAATTGCGCAACCTATAGAGAGCTCTCCCCCCACTTCCTTTTCCATGTAATACTATGTGATTATGTTCGTGTTCAATATCATTGAAACCCCGTTTATACCTGCCGTTTGTATTGCTCACTTTTTGTTTATAATTGCGTTTTTTCCCCATGTTATCGGTAATAAACCTATCTATCTAATCCTGTTTTCTGCCCTCCTAACCCTGTCTCTTCCTCCTTTCTCTCTATCTCCCTCCCTCCGGGGAGAAGAGCAAGAGGAAGAGGAAGAGAGAAGGGGAGACAGAAAGAGAGAGAGAGAGAGAGAAGGGGAGAAAGAGATGGAGGGAGGGAGGGGAAAGAGGGAGAAAGAGAGAGAGAGAGAGAGAAAAGGGCAGAGCGGGAGAGAAGAGAGAGAGTGGGAGTGAGAGAGTGGGAGTGAGAGAGTGGGAGTGGGAGTGAGAAAGAGAGTTGCATCATTGTGGTGGTTCCAGTAGTGCACAGTGACTCTTGTAGACCTGGCTCCACCTGGTTCGCGGGGTAGATCAGAGGAAGGCGGAGAGTCAGCTCTCGGCAATAGCGCGCAAAACAAGACAGACAGACGGTTATGGTATGGAATCGTATTTCGAACTGCAAGCGAGATAGATCGAAAACTATCGCTCTGGCGAGTATAGTTGACCTTTTGTCTTTGTGTGTACTGTAGCTATACGGTATCCGGCATACCGTGCCCCGCCGACCGATCACTCCACATGATCTTCACTCACTCACACATTTCCCGACTTCATTTTCACTGCTCGTGCTTCCACTTTCAGTGTGTATTTCTGATTTTGCAGTGCGCGCTCACTTTCTTTCTTCTTCTTTTTTGGCAGATTTATTTTATGTGTTCTGTATGTATCGAAGAAACGCGATAAACATTTTAAAAACAACACTGTCCTTTTTGTATGTGTCGTCAATGTTGTCATATCGCGCGCTCGCTTCTCTGCCCGCTCTCTCTCGGCACCTGTTCTCTCGCGGATGCCACAAACCCGGTGCAAATCACCCGTGGCGACGGGGTAAGAGCGAAGAGACACTGCATTGGTCGGATTTTCTCCCAGTACTCAAGGTACGCCTAGAGTTCTGACCTGAGTTCGCTCAGTGTCGATCACTGGTATTTTTGGAAAGCACTCGTCCGGGGTATCCGGGAGTGCAATCAAACTTTTTTTATAAATACTCACATCTATATTGTTGTGAATCTGATTTTACTTGCGTGATTCGCAACATCACTTGCGAGAGAGCACGAGTCAAGCAGCTATTATGTTCACAAAAATACAAAATAAAATATGAAAAAAACGTGAAAAAAACGTGAAAAAAATGTGAAAAAACGTGAAAAAAATGCGTACAAATAATGTAAAAAAAATATAATTTTCTGTAATTTTGAAATTTCTTTGTGGGTCCCAACACGAAGGGAATGATTGCAAATATGGTACTGTGCGCGTTTTTTCATGACGTCATTTCTTTGGTACGGTCTCAATACATTGTTTTTATTTTTGTTTTGATTGTTGTTGCGTGTTCATTTTTTACATCTGGTATTTAAGGTATGTCTGAAGAGTATGATGTGTGGCTCAGTTTGTACACACCCGTGCAGGAGCCCCCCGACGAGGTTAGTTGTAGTACTTTTTGGTTATCATAATATGTATAGGAAACGTGTACGAAAGAAGTGGACGCTTGCACGTTTATGGGCACGGTGGGCCGTCCCGTGTGGGACAAGACGGCAGAAGGATTCTGTCTGTCTCGAGTTCGTCAAGGGATTTACAGCCAATTGGAGGGAATGTTAGGGTTGGAGTCTGATAACGGTATGCATTTGTGTTTTTTCCTTATTTGACATTTCATCATAGGTGAGTCCGGTGCATTGTGGTGGCGAAATGTTGTCAAACTGTATCCGCGGGAGAGAGCCCGCCTCAACAAGCTGAAGACCAAGAAGCGGCCCAAATCTGGTTCTGGGGCAAAGGAGCTGCACGTTTTGTTAGCATCCGCCGTTCGGAAGTGGTACTTGTACGACTCCCTGAGGTTCCTGGACGTAGTGGATAAGCGGGTAACAATTCGTGGGTGCGTTACAATAAATTAGTTATCTGATTCATCTATTCATTCCAGAAGGCACTCTGAACAGGTTGTCCTAACGAAGACGGCGATTGAAGAGCCTCCAGTGACCACGACGAACGGTGAGTTGTATATATTTTTTCAGATTATCTATCTATTACTAGACATTCCGGTCGATTCTCGGAAAGTTGTGACAAGTGGACCTGCACTGGGCGATGTTGAGGACATCGTTGAGGGCACGGACATCCTTGACCAGATGGGAGGAGAAAAGAGGAAGAAGATGCGACCCGGTCGCAAGAACACGCAGTCGGGTGAGTTGATTCATTATGATCCGGTTATAAATTGTTTTATTTCATTAATGGGTTTGCAGATTTGATGCAGCAGTTGAAAGACAATGCGGATAAGATTGACGAGATCAAGAAGGCTGGAAAGTGTTCGTCACAGGACTGGGTGACGTTTTCTGATGGTTTGCACAGCATCTACGTAAACATTCCTGAGGCTGAGAAGGCGGAGTTCAGGACTCGTATGCTTTGCTATTCCGCACGGTTTGTTAATTCAGTTGTGAAATTGTCATAATTTCTACATGTTACAGTTTGTCGCGTCGGAGCCGTTCACGTTCGCGCAGCCGCAGCCGTCGTTCGCGCAGCCGCAGCCGTCGTTCGAGAACCCGCAGCCGTCGCGCAAGGAGTCGCAGCCTTCGGAGTCGCAGTCGCAGCCGTCGGAGTCGCAGTCGCAGCCGTCGTCGCAGCCGTCGTTCGAGGAGTCGGAGCCGCCGTTCGCGCAGCCGCAGCCGTCGTTCGAGGAGCCGCAGCCGTCGCGCAAGGAGTCGCAGTCGTAGCCGACGCTCAAGAAGTCACACACACAGCGGTCGTAGATCCAAGGACGATGTCGATCCGGCGGTTGATCCAATCTATTCACCTACTTCGTCGGACCTCCAAACGTGTGAGTTTTTTATTCAATTTTTGTTTAAATAATAATAATATTTTATTACAGGGCATCTTGAATCTGCGGCGGCCCGCGGGTGGCATGCGGGTACCGATGAGCAGCAATGGGATCATAACTCCACCCAGCACATCCAGATGGACACGGATTTGGCGACACTCAACGAGTTCCTCATTATGAACTCTCAATAACTTCCTCATTATGACTCACTTCAGTTGTTGTTATTATTGAATGAATTGTTGTTATTTTGTTTGGGTTATATTAATATAAAGACAGTTTGTTCAAATTCTTTTATTCGTTTGCCACAAATACAATTTCAAAGAGTCGCGTAAATCAGATCCATCACCGCGGAAAGTGTGAGGATACCATGGGGAAGGAACAATAGAGGGTCGAGTAATAGGGTAGGGCAGTTCATAGTTACAATGTAAAAGATAATTGTGGAGGAGACATGTGGTAGTAATAACGTCTACAGCAGTAGCATAATTGAGATGCAGAGGAGTAGAATAAATACGGAAGCGTTTCACTAGGTGTCCGAATACGTGTTCCACCTTGTTACGGGCAGAGGAAAGACAAACGTTAAAATTCCTGTCTAAGTCAGACAGGAATTCACCGGGGAAAGGCTTTTGGATGCGTGTCGACAACGCAAACGCACCATCTCCTAGGAAAAAGTGAGGAGAAGGGTGGACATGGCCAGGGAAGGGGGTATCCGGTGGCAAACCTAACGAATTGTTGAGTAATTTTGTATTAAAATGAGAATTATGATAAACGTTTCCATCCGACACTGACCCTTCTCTACCAATGTCATAATACAATATACGGCCGTCGCCGTCACATATGATAAACAAAATAATCGAGAAAAATTGCTTATAACAATAGTAGGTTGATCCGGACTTACAATATTTTACAACTCGTACATGCTTTCCATCTGCCGACCCTAGCACATTGGGTACATTATATAAATCGAAGTATCTATCGGATATCGAAATCCATTCATCGCTACTACGGGGTAGGAATACGAAATCCTTAAGTACAATACAAAGGGCATTCGAAATATGTGAAATAATATTGGAAATGGAAGACTGAGAAATTCCAAATTTCCGGGCAACAGCTCCTTGAGTAGAACCTGCAATGTACTGACTGAATATACAACGTGTCAAAAAAGTCATTTACCTGTGCGAAGAAAGTACATGTACGCTCCGAACCTCGTCTCGATCGGAATGCTCAAGGAAGATGGTCGAGGCTCGTCGATAACATCCTTCACTCGTGCTAATAACCACTCAAATAGAGTGATAGTGAGCCCAGTTTCTGCCTGAACTTTTTTGTTATAAATAAACATATTCAAAAAAAAATTACCTTCATCAGGCGATCGTCCTGTCTCCATCTTGGTACACCTGACTGTAAAATTCGTGCCTGCGTTGTGAGGTTGTAATTATGGATCCGGGTAGAACGTGCTCTCACGAGCATCTCGAGAATCCTCTGGCGTTCCTCTAGTAATTGCAACATGATCCTACAAAAAAAAATGTAATCATAAAAAAAGAGGAATACCCACGGTGTTGAGTGTGTCGATGATAAAAAGGAAGCCAATGTGGTAGTCAATGTGGGCAATGATGTAGCACTATGGTCGATGAGCGAGGTGACAAACTACAACGTCAATGTATTCACCAAAAAAATAGAATGCCCACCTTGAGTGTGTCGATGATGTAGTCCAAGCCGTGCAGCCATAGGCTGTCGAGCACATAGAGAAATCTACGACGCCATCTTAACAAATGCTTTAATAAAAAATATTGATACCATGTAATCGAATAAAATCAAATAATAGAAAACAGGAAAAAAAATCTATTAAGAGACATGAAGTAATGAACGTCATGACGTCATGAAAAAACGCGCACAGTACCATATTTGCAATCATTCCCTTCGTGTTGGGACCCACAAAGAAATTTCAAAATTACAGAAAATTATATTTTTTTTACATTATTTGTACGCATTTTTTTCACGTTTTTTCACATTTTTTCACGTTTTTTTCACGTTTTTTTTCATATTTTATTTTGTATTTTTGTGAACATAATAGCTGCTTCATGCCGAAAGACGACAGAAAACACTCGACGTGAATGATAAAAAATAAGAAAGTATAATTCTCGAATCTGCCACAATTGAGGCTTCTAGAAATGATGGTAGATGAAATGATGCCGTTCAGTGTTTAGAAGTGATCACTTTCCTTTGCAGCGCGGCGCCGCACGGTCGACTATGGTAGATGTTCGTTTGTCGGTGTTCTCTCTTTTTCTTCTCCCTCGCTCCCGCTGTTCCTATATCCCTATGTTCCTCCATCGCCCTTCGCTTCTCTCTTGTCCACCAACTTCTCACCGCTAGCGAATGCGCCATGGTTCAACCTGTCGTTTTCAGACACCTTCCACCCGAGACAGTTCCTCGTCACACAAGAAGAAACCAGCGAAGAGCACTTCGAATCCCTCCGCTCCCATGCCCCCCGTCGAGTCCGCACCCGCCACTCCCTCGCAGGTATCGATCGATAACCGATCGATAACCGATCGTTAACAGCTTTCCGCGAACGCGCCCGCCACGACGCCCACTCGCTCGCCCCACCACGGCGGCAGTCTGCGCAAGCTCAAGCCCAAAAGAATGGAGGTACTGTAACCTACCGTATACCTAACAGTAACCTTACAGTACCACCCGCCGGCGGATCCTCCTGTGCCGCCGCAGCCGCAACAGCAGCCTGTCTCGTGGGGCGGATGGCTGCGCGGAATGATGGGCGCACCGAGTGGTACGAGAGGGTTACTGTAGGGTTACGGTACATTGAATTGTAGCTGTACCGTCGGCGGGCAGCGGGGGACCGCAGCGGGTGCAGCTGATCAATGGGTGAGTTGGGGGAAACATGACTGAACATGTGAAACTATTATATCCAGGTGGGTTGACGTGGCTCCGTCCACTCTGCACGTCGTCATATGCAATGCGCTGTACGACCAGGACAATGAGAACCTGCAGATGATGTAGGGAGAGAGAGAGATAGGGAGAGAGAGAGAGAGAGATCCTCCCTCACTCGCAGGTTCCGCTCACTCGAGTCTGCCATCCCAATGCGCCGCGAGGCAATGGTCTCCTGGCTCATATTCATCGCTATTGTCGCCGTGGCCACCAGTGGAATCGTCAAGATGCTCGCACTCATCGTGGTACGGTACCTAGGGATACTGTAGATGTACTGTTCTCTACCGTATACCTATAGGGCTGGATCATTCCCGCGTGCTATTCGATCACGGCTGTGAACCTGGAGCAGAGGGAGAAGAACGAGTTCTGGATGAAGTACTGGATCCTGCAGGCGGGGTCGCTCGTGGTCGAAGGCATACTGTAGTAAGTACACGGAGTACTGTAACTTGAATGTGGTTACTGTACGTGTTTCAGCCAGGAGCAGACTCCAATGATGTATTTCTTCCGTCTCCTCACCTCCATCTACCTTCTCCTGCCGATAGTCGGTGAAGCCGCTCACTTGTACGATACTTGCATCAGGTACGGTAGCTTTAGGGTTACTGTATTTTAAAGCTTTTTTCAGGCGCTACGCGAATTGGATTGCGGATCAGTGGGAGACATACAACTACCAACTCGTCGACTTTGATTAATCCGCATATATACAAATTACACTTAGAAACGCTGTTGAATCAAGATATTGACGGGACTTAATCGGAATGTATAAAGGCAAGTACAGTAGTTGTTAGGCAATTTGTTGTGAATAAAGTTTTTTTGCCACTGTTTCTGTTTGTTTCGGGAATGTTGTGCATAGCATGTTTATCAATACATCAATACATAGCCCCGTCTTTTCTCATAGATAACAAATTGTCTCATAGATTACGAATTGCTGTTATAGTGTGTTCTCCTTTCTGACCAACAAATTCGGACAGCCGGAATATTAGACGAAAGATGCGATTATTATGCAAGTGTCTCATATCATATTGCTGCCATTTCCCATCGTGGTCGCTTTATCGCTATGCAATAGGATCTGATTAAAATTTCAAATCAGGAGTACTCTTTTCTAGTGTAAACAACTTGCTCAGTTCGAAATATGTTCTCACCATTAACATGTCACCCACCCATCCACATACACTAGTTATGTCAAAATTACCATTTGTTATACACTACTACCGTAAATTTCTTGTTTATGAACTCAAGTCAGGCACTGGCAAAATGCCAAAATCTTGCGCCCAAAGTGACGTTCAATAGTATTCGTACTTCCGAAAAAAGTTCGTTATGCAAACTTTGATGAGTAAAAAAATTATTTCTTCTGTAGATATGTTAAAATCACGATACCCTATAAATTATGACCTCTAATGGTGTTTTCCGTGGAAGCCTTCTTTAAAAAATTTCGCAGGGCTATCCTCGAGAACTAAACATTTTTCTAATTGCGTTAGAAATACCTTACTTGGACGTGTTTCACATTAAAGCATTTTCACTCCACGAGGCTCACGTGGACTTCACAAAGACATTCACGAGCCGGCTCCCAGGTCGGACTCATTGGCTGTGATCAGTTGGGATTTTAGAAGCACCATTATCACCACGCTCGTTCAGAATCTTGGATCCATCCTCTGCAGATGCCTCCACCGTCAGGGTGACGTCCCAGTCTACTTTCCTCAAGGCCGTGCTCACTGAGCTATAGAAAACAAACCAAAAATGCACACAGTTCCGCTGCACATCCCGTTAAATGAGTATCGGCAAAAGTAGATGCATTTGTTGATTGATTTATGAAAAAAAAACAATTCACTCGCGCGAAAGGCAGCAGCGGCGGTAGTGCAGTGGATGAGTGCACGGCTCTCAATCGAAAGGTCACGGGTTCGATGCCGCCCGTGGGCCGAAAGAAGTTCCGCTACCGCGGTGGGTTGACGACCACCCTGACACGTTGTCAGCCGCCAGCCAGAAGACACACCGTCATCGTTGATTATCATTACTGGTTTTCAAGGACCACAACATCTAGTACTCTACTGCAGCCCCTTCATTGTCATTGTTCACAGGCATTCTCAAGTGTAAAGCATCCTCGAAGTCGTGGTGGTATTAATTTAATTTAACTTGTTATTAGTGAACGCCATCCCTGCTGGCGGCTTCTGAGGAAGTTTCGATCTCGGCGGCAGAAGTTTCGAGTAACTGTCGGCAATACGTTCGAAGGTCTTCAACCACGCGGTCTCAGGTATGTTAACTAGTTGTCACTAGTGGTAACTCCATGAATCTCATGATAGTCTTCCACGATGACCGGTTTCACTGCAGGGAGTCAAGGAATATGAGTGAGTTTCTGAAACTGAATTGGCAAGGTACATTAAGGAATGATATTGTATTGATCAGTGAGGGCATCAATTATAATGACATTCATCCGGGAGCGTTTTCTGTTCGATAAAAAAACACTCAAACTTCACTGTAGTATAACAAAAAAAGAGTATTTCTATTTCCTGAATAGCAGCGTATGTACGTCTCGATAATTTCTCGTTTCCAAAAGAAGCACCATGAGGAGACCGTGACACCAGTGAGTCTCTTTTTTCTTTATTTCCCCTTTCTTTTCTATCTCCTATCTCTCATTTTCTTTGTCTCTCTCTCTCCTCGTACGTTCTTTTCTCAAACTCTCCTTCTATCTCCCTTGTCTATACATTTTTGATAAAAAACAATTAAGTGAAGGTGAAAGTAAAGATAAGTAGCCCCCCATTCAAGAGATTACTCTGCAAGGGGGTCGAAGAAAGCCTATGGCACTACACCGTTTCAACGACAGATCTTTTTATTTTCGCAATCATGCGCCTGTGATTGCGAACACTTCCCTCATGTTTACGCCCATAGGGATCACTTTCGCAACAGACTGCTATCAGTTTATCACCTTGGTTCGATCATGCGCCCGAGAGAAGATCGATCCCCCGACCCACCGAGTATAGCGAGCATCGCTAACCTGAAAGAAGTATGTATACTTTCCTCCCGGAGCAATCAGCATGAATAAACACTTCAAGATGACTTCGAATTACTTTCATACTTTTATATGCACATTTATTAGTAGAGCTTTTAGTACCTGGAATGCCTTACCTTCTGACATTGTACATATTCGTGACCCCACTTCTTTCAAGCAACACCTATCCTCTCTTTGAATCATATTATGTTATCAATTTGACACAATTTTGCGTGGGTACCCAATATCGAACCTCGCGGACTTGCTAAGCGGACATATGTAGTGGTCCTGTGAAAAGATCTGTGGAGTAGAGGTATGAACGGCAAAAACAAATCTGCTGTGCATTTCCTTCAGTATACGGTTCAAAACCCACAATAATGTTTTCAAAGAATAATCTTAAGCTAAGTGCGAGCCTATTATAGAAGACACTGACCGCATCTTTATATATGACTACTTTTACAAATTACAATGCGCACTTTTGATTGAGGTATTGTGAACGAGAGATACAAAAAAACACCACTAGCCAGAAACTGTATATCTGATACATACTTCTTTCGAAATCACTTTTAGTTGATTGATTATGAAATCATAAGACGTATTTTTATCAGTAATAAAAACACTGTGTCAAACAAGCCATTTCTCAATCGTTTTTGATAACAGTTTTTTTTATATTCGCTTACTCCATCTTCCTTTTCATTCCACACAGTCATGGCTATACAGGACTGTACGAAATTCCTCCTTCGACTTAATGAACAGAGAACGTGAGTAGAGCAGGATGTTTATTGAGTTTTGATTTTTACTTTTCAGTACTGGTGAGTACTGTAATGCGCAGCTCACTTCGCGAGACGGAAAAGAGGTACCCAATTACATACGTCAGTTCATTGAGAATACAATAAAATTTCATAATCAGGTCATCGATGTAAAATTTCATTCAGTTCTTGGCTCACATTCCTGTTCTGGCTGCGGCATCCGAACATTTCTCAAGAGAGTTCACTTCGGAGTTTCAAGAAGCCATGGATGGAAAAGTCAACCTGGTAGTTCAGCATATGTTTCAAAGGTTATCTAACGTTCTTATGAGATAGGATATGGACGCAGATAATGTGGAGCGCCTACTTCAGTACATGTACACATACAAGATTGAACTAGGTATGATTCTTTTTTTGTTTTCGTCTAATACATTGGTTATCAGACGAGTCGATTGCGCTTCGTCTTCTCCCGGAGGCCCATTATCTTCAGTTGAGCGGACTGACGCAGCAGTGTGCGGAGTGAGTAAATCGAGACAGGTCAAAGATCACGGAGACTGGGGATTACAGGCTTCTGCTGGCTAATGTGACTCTTTCGAACTGCATTGAGATGTGGTTGTTTGCGCGTCTCTATTCATGCGAAGAGATGGAAGATCGCGCCTGGAACATGATGTGCAGCAACTTCAAGTGAGTATATCTTTTGAGATAACAATCCTAGTGCTGTTTACATAGTTCCCTCATTGACACACCTGAGTTTCTCGGTCTGGAAAAAGCTGATTTACTTTCTCTTCTTTCTTTCTTTTCACTTCTTTCTTTTTTTTCACTTCTTTCTAATCACTTCTTTCTTTTTTTCTTTCAGTAAGATTTAGACATCTCACTTGTCCGCCAGGAGACAAGTGTGTTTTTCGGAGTGTGCAACTGGGTGCGGGCTGATCCGGAAAACAGAAATCGGCACATGAAAGAGTGAGCTCCCGTTAGCGGTCTGCTCACACTCTTCCTAGACTGTTCTCTCTCGTTCGTCTCTGGTTACTGGATAAGGATTGTCTGGTGAACATTGTCGGCAAGGAGCCTCTCGTCATGAATGATATCGATTGTGTTCAACTCTATGTTCACTTTCTTCAAGTAAGTTGAATATGTTATTATGTAATCAACTTTTAACGTTTTTTTTCAAAAAATGTTTCTTTGATTCATAATACTCATTTTTACTAATAAAATAATTGTTTTTTTTCTAATTTTATGTTTCTTTTTCTTTTTCTCTTCTACAACTAGTTTATATATTAATCTTTTTCTCATTGATTAATTGCAGAATCTTCTCTTGTCACATCCCACTGGCAACCGTGGATTGAACTGGAAGGCGAGCGGAACCTGGATGGATGGACCGGAGCTGGGTGTGGATATGTGAGTGTTCTCATGATTGCTTGTTCCATACTCACTTGTGATAGGAACGATTGCTCGGCGGTTGTGTTCGACGGACGAATCTATTGCGCGTGCAAACAAGTGGCTGTTCTCTCGCAAGGTATGGCCTGTTCCTATTGTATTTCACAAAGGAACAATCCAGGCTCGTGGCGTCAGATTGCGCCTCCAGTTGTTGACAGAACGGGCTGGAAACTGTGTGTTGTGAATGACTTCATGTATGCAGTCGGAGTCGTCGATGACAAGTGAGATGTTCTTCCTCAGAGAAAAAAGAAACAAATAAAAGGTGATTTCAGTCGAAATGTGTACCCGTTCGAAAAGAAATCGGAAACGTGGACTCTCGTACATAGTGCAATCGGAAAGAAGTGAGCTCGTCTTGAACTCTCATTGATTACTAATCTTCTTGCTTTGATTTTTTTGTTTTTACAGTGATAGCATCTTCTCAGTTACATTCAAAAATCGAATCTGCGTCGCCGATAGCAGTACCAAGAATATCGAGCTATTCGACCCCACTCAGCCTGGTATATAATAATACGTATCAGCCAATTCTTCAGTTCCATTATTCAGAATCTGGCTTCGTTCGTCTGTGCTCGTTCCCAGCTGGTCTGACTGGAGGATTCCCACTTTGTGTGGTAGATGATCGTCTGATGACTGTCGGTGGATTCCACCGTGGATTGTCAGAAAACGATCAAGTAACCGAGTATACATCATGAATGAATTCACAATCTGTTCATTAAAGGTGTACATCTTCGACCCGCAGACAGCTTCTTGGAACACCGGTCCGACTATAGGAGAGGTAAGAGGTCTTGACTAATGATTGGGTTTTTTTCCAACTTTGCACTCTCAGGGTCGACACAGCATCGGTGCAACAGAGTGCGGTGGTCGACTCGTGATTGCCGGAGGTCTAAACGGAATATTTATGAATGTTGTTAAGGTAAACACTGGAATTCTTCTTTCTGCGTGTCTCACTTTTCTAACAACTGTATGTACATATATAATAGGCTCGCACTTAGCTCAGGATTTTTCGTTGAAAACATTATCGTGGATTTCGAACATACAGTATACTGAACGAAATGCATACCAGAATTTCGTTGCCGTTCGTATCTCTATTCCGCCGATTCTGTTACATGACTGCCTGGCGTAGTGGTAACGCTCTCGCTTAGCCTCGCAAGCAGTGGTCCGCCGGTTCGATCTTGGGTACCCCCGCAAAATTTTGTCAAATTGAAAACATCATCCAAAGGGTTCTGATCGTTGTCTAACCACTCTAATGTCTCTCGTGATAACAGTGGAAGTGATTTGCGGGCCCACTCTAGATGCTGGTTGATGGAGAGTGGAAGCCTCTGCCATCTCTCCAACACAGGCGATCCCACAGTGGGATGGTTGTTCTGGACAATGTGTGTGGAGGTGTTGATGTGATGCCTGATTGGCAGTGTTTCACAGGTCATATACGTCATTGGTGGATTTCGAGCGTCCAGATCGGTAGAGATACTCTCAATCGAGTAGCAGAAGTGAAGAGAGGAAGAGGGAGGAGAAGTCACAAATCAACATTCATATCTCTGAAAGAAAGTTTCTGCTGCATTGTTATTTTCATAGTCCGCTTACTTTGTTATTGGATTATAAAACAGTTTTATCGCCTTCGCGTTCAACATCATCTTAATTTGACAAAATTATACAGGAAAGAGTACATGTAATTAGCAAGGCACACATCCGGTTTCGGTCCCTTTCACCAGACCGAAAGTGTGATCCTACCGGCCGGGACTATCATCAGTGATGAGCCGGTAGGACAGAGGCATTGAAATTATACTTAATAATAGAGGGGCATTGATTATGTTATCGTCTTCAAACAAAAATAAAATGGGGGAGGGGAGGAGACCGCGCAAGACTGAATGTGTGTGTGGGTCTCGGGTCGCATGGACTAAAAGCCACGGCGATTCACAGTTAATAATTTGTGGGTGGGCGCAGCTGCGCTACAAAAACGCGCGACTCGCGCGGAGCGTGTTACCAAAACACAAAGCACATCAGAGTCTGCTGGGATCGTGACAGGACCAAAAGCTACAAGCGAGGCTCCGCCCCTTTTTTCGGGACCAAAGGGGCGGGGCTACGCTTGTCGCGGCTGATTTGAGCTAGCGATTTTCTTGAGTTGTGAATCGCCGTGAAAGCGCGCGAGAAGTGAGTGAAGTGGATCGATCTATCTATGTTAACACTGTGTCAACAAAATGTTTCATTTTTCTTTTAAATTTCAATCCGTATTTTGTTTGAATTTGTTTATTTTCCAATAAAAATTTGTAGAATTGAATATTTATTAAACTAGTAGAATAACAATTATCTGTATATGCTAAGTATAGTTCTTTGCAACGTTCAATTTCTGAGTGCAACAACGGAAGATTTTAATTTTTTTCACGATTACAACCACTATTGGGGGAACCAAAAGAGGCTCAACCCCAGGGTGAGTCGAAGTGAGAGAGAGTCCCTTTTCTCTCTCTCTCTCTCTGTCTCTCTCTCTCTCTTTCTCTTTCTCTCTACTTGTCTCACTCACATTTACTGTTGATGGTCACCAATCTCCTCATGTCTTTCTAAAAAGAGTGGTGGGAGATCTCTTCATAACAGTTTTTTTCTCTCAGTTCCATACTATAATTCTCTTCTGAAAAGTACAAGCGTAAAGTAGCTCTGTTTGGGTTCATCTCAATTCAACAAAAGCACATGCATAAAACTATTATTTCTACACTAAACAATAAACACAAACCTGCTCTCTCAAACGATATGTAGAAACGTATACTTTATCGATAATTTATTAATAGGGGCTATATAATATATTTTCTTATTTCTTATGAAAGCATTGTGAAAATCAATAAACAGCTATGGAACAATCGTTAAATTTACAATGTTGTTTTCATTATTTTTGAATGTATACAAATACAATAGATTTTTTCATAGATGACTCATTTGATAAACGGGTTAATAAAATGTGAGTGATAGAATGCGTGTGTGTGCAATAGTATATTCATATTGGCATTTGATTGTCAATGTTTTTATGATCGTTTTGAGAGAGCAGGTTTGTGTTTATTGTTTAGTGTAGAAATAATAGTTTTATGCATGTGCTTTTGTTGAATTGAGATGAACCCAAACAGAGCTACTTTACGCTTGTACTTTTCAGAAGAGAATGAATGTCCTTTTGTTGAATTTCGAAGAAATTTTCTTTTTTTCAAAATGTATTTTAAACAACAAAGATAACAACAACAAAACAACGCGCGTGAACGGCGACGCAAATCACAAACAGTGAGCACATTATCGCGCTCTCCCGCACACATTCCGCATCACGAACCAATGAGCGCGCGGGGGCGGGACTGGTGAGCGGGCCTTTCAGCGAATCAGCGAACAGCAGCACAACTGACAGACGTGCAGACCTAACCAGCGAACATATTTTTGGGTATTAAACTATTGTTTCATGTTTTATTTTTGTTTATAGTTGTTCAACGGACGATTTAAAAACAAGATCTTGATATAACTCTGAAACAATTATTATTTTAATGATTTACAAGCGATTTTGGCGGCCCTCCGGGCCGAGCGGTTCTGCGCGCCGCTGGATAGGACCCAAACGATCGGCGCTTCGCGCCGATCCTAATTGTTATTCGAAGTTGGGTGACACTGTAGCTTTGCAGAACACGTGCGACCCCTCGATCGCCTCCTCCTACCTGCCCCTTCCCCTCCTCCTCACCCTCCTCATCCTCCGCCTCCTGCCAGTCGTCCTATTCGTCCTCCTCGCTGCCAAGAGGACCCCCGTGTCTGAGAGTCTGGCGATGGATCTCGAGAAACTGCGACCCAAGCAGAAGAAGCGATGAGTAGTATGCATGGGTGTGTGAACGTGATGGAGCGCGAACGGACATAGAAGTTTTGCGATTCTTTATTGGTTTTTCATCACTTATGCATATCAGCCTGATCACGTCATGCCAACCAACACATACCTTATGTGTTGGCGTGCCATCGTTTCGGAATCGCTTGTGGTGGCGGTTCTTTCCATGTTCCTTCTTTCAGCCCTCCTAACCCTGTCTCTTCCTCCTCTCTCTCTATCTCCCTCTCTCCTGGGAGAAGAGCAAGAGGAAGAGGAAGAGAGAAGGGGAGACAGAGACAGAGAGAGAGAAGGGGAGAAAGAGATGGAGGGAGGGAGGGGGAAAAAGGGAGAAGAGAGAGAGAGAGAGAGAGAGAGAGAGAAGGACAGAGCGGGAGAGGAGAGAGAGAGTGGGAGCGAGAGAGTGGGAGTGAGAAAGAGAGTTGCATCATTGTGGTGGTTCCAGTAGTGCACAGTGACTCTTGTAGACCTGGCTCCACCTGGTTCGCGGGGTAGATCAGAGGAAGACGGAGAGTCAGCTCTCCGCAATAGCGCGCAAAACAAGACAGACAGACGGTTATGGCATCGTATTTCGAACTGCAAGCGAGATAGATCGAAAACTATCGCTCTGGCGAGTATAGTTGACATTTTGTCTTTGTGTGTACTGCTATACGGTATCCGGCATACCGTACCCCGCCGACCAATCACTCTCCACATGATCTTCACTCACTCACACATTTCCCGACTTTATTTTCACTGCTCGTGCTTCCACTTTCAGTGTGTATTTCTGATTTTGCAGTGCGCGCTCACTTTCTTTCTTCTTTTTTTGGCAGATTTCATGTGTTCTGTATGTATCGATGAAACGCGATGAACGTTTTAAAAATAACACTGTCCTTTTTTGTATGTGTCGTCAATGTTGTCATATCGCGCGCTCGCTTCTCTGCCTGCTCTCTCTCGGCACCTGTTCTCTCGCGGATGCCACAAACCCGGTGCAAATCACGCGTGGCGACGGGGTAAGAGCGAAGAGACACTGCATTTGTCGGAATATTTCCCAGTACTCAAGGTACGCCTAGAGTTCTGACCTGAGTTCGCTCAGTGTCAAACACTGGTACTTTTTGGAAAGCACTCGTCCGGGGTATCCGGCAGTGCAATTAAACTTTTTTTTTATTCATTTCTATATTGTTGTGAATCTGATTTTACTTACGACAGAAAATACTTGACGTGAATGATAAAAAAGTATAATTTTCGAATCTGCCACAACTGAGGCTTCTAGAAATGATGGTAGATGAAATGATGCCGTTCAGTGTTTAGAAGTGATCACTTTCCTTTGCAGCGCGGCGCCGCACGGTCGACTATGGTAGATGTGCGTTTGTCGGTGTTCTCTTTTTTTCTTCTCCCTCGCTCCCGCTGTTCCTATATCCCTATGTCCCTCCATCGCCCTTCGCTCTTGACCACCAACTTATCACCGCTAGCGACTGCGCCATGGTTCAACCTGTCGTTTTCAGACACCTTCCAACCGAGACAGTTCCTCGTCACAAAAGAAGAAACCAGTCAAGATCATTTCAAATCCCTCTGCTCCCATGTCTTCCGTCCTGTCCGCACCCAGCACGCCTACTCAGGTATCGATCGATAGCCGATCGATAACGATCGATATTAGGTGTCTGCGTCCGCTCCCGCCACGCCCTCTCGCTCGCCCGGTCCCGGCAGTCTGCGCAAGCTCAAGCCCAAAAGAATGGAGGTACTGTAACCTACCGTATACCTAACAGTAACCTTACAGTACCACCCGCCGGCGGATCCTCCGAAGCGTGTGCCGCCGCAGCCGCAACAGCAGCCTGTCTCGTGGGGCGGATGGCTGCGCGGAATGATGGGCGCACCGAGTGGTACGGGATACTAGGGGGTTACTGTAGGATTACTGTAGGGTTACGGTACATTGAATTGTAGCTGTACCGTCGGCGGGCAGCGGGGGACCGCAGCGGGTGCAGTTGATCAATGGGTGAGTTGGGGGAAACATGACTGAACATGTGAAACTATTGTATCCAGGTGGATTGACGTGGCTCCTTCCACTCTGCACGTCGTGATATGCAATGCTCTGTACGATCAGGACAACGAGAACCTGCAGATGATGTAGGGAGAAAGAGAGAGAGAGAGAGAGAGAGAGAGAGAGATCCTTCCTGCCCGCAGGTTCCGCTCACTCGAGTCTGCTATCCCAATGCGCCGCGAGGCAATGGTCTCCTGGCTCATATTCATCGCTATTGTCGCCGTGGCGACCAGTGGAATCGTCAAAATGCTCGCACTCATCGTGGTACCTAGGGTTACTGTAGATGTACTGTACTCTACCGTATACCTACAGGGCTGGATCATCCCCGCCTGCTATTCGATCGCGGCTGTGAACCTGGAGCAGAGGGAGAAGTACGAGTTCTGGATGAAGTACTGGATCCTGCAGGCGGCGTCGCTCATGGTCGAAGGCATACTGTAGTGAGTACACGGAGTACTGTAGGTTGAATGTGGTTACTGTACGTGTTTCAGCCAGGAGCAGACTCCAATGATGTATTTCTTCCGTCTCCTCACCTCCATCTACCTTCTCCTGCCGATAGTTGGTGGAGCCGCTTACCTATACGATACCTGCATCAGGTACGGTAATTTTAGGATTACTGTACTTGAATTTTTTTCTAGGCGCTACGCGAATTGGATTGCGGATCAGTGGGAGACGTACAACTACCAACTCGTCGACTTTGATTAGTTCGCATATATACAAATTACACTTAGAAACGCTGTTGAATTAAGATATTGACGAGACTTAATCGGAATGTAAAAAGGCAAGTACAGTAGTTGTTAGACGATTTGTTGTGAATAAAGTTTTATTTTGCCACTGTTTTCTGTTTGTTTTGTAGTAGAAGGGATGTTGTGCAGTCATTTATGAAATCGCACTGCAAAATAGACAATCACAAATGATCATAGACAGGCAAATGAGATAGTGGCTAGACTAACCAAACTCGATACAGCAATCATCACGTACCCTTCACAACATGTTTACAGCACCATTACAAAGCATTTTCAAGCGCAATACAAATTGGTATTATTTCGCCGGTAAAACAAGCACGTTTTGATGTTTTTGAATCTTTCAGCACTTTGTACTGCGTGTACAAAAAACGACAAAATACAAAATTTGTTTTTCACTTTCCATTTCGCGTTTTCGTGATGCGATATCGCAAATCGAAAAACGCAATCGCGCATTTTGTCTGTGGAAGTTGGCGCGGGAAAATTTGAATCCGTGCAATGACTCATCACTCCTCCCCTCTGGAAAGAGTGTGTGATGAGATAAAACTGTGTGGATTTAAATAATTGAAAAATAATTTATCGAAAATGATTGATTATAATAACTTCCTTACAGCTACAACACTCAACATACACTACGCACTTAAAACTTAGATAATGTGATCAACTGACGAAATGATCAACTGACGTGGAGAATCAATCAAGAGACTGCTCGAGGATATCTGATGACTCTATGATAGAGAAAGTGAAAGTGTGATAAGAAAGAGATGGTGAACAACCCAGTTTCGGCTCCTACCACCTGACTGGATTGTTCGGACAGTCTCATACGAGGCGGAGCACTCATCAGAGATGACCACGCATGAGAGGTTAACACAAACACATAAGACAAGGACAACAACAAACATATACTAGTTAGTAAAGATTATAAAATAATGATCAAAATAATGTATGAAGAGCTGACTTGACTAGTGGTCAACTGGGCCAGTGTCTCTATTTCCATTTCGACGCATGCATGATTCAAGATACAACATGCCTATTGTTTCAGAATCTTCAACCGATAAGCAATTCATCGTACACATTTGATACTATGTGAGAAGTGTCAATTCGCTTGACCGATTGATGGGAGATCACTGACGCGTAACGGTAGCCACGAGAGACGAACACGCAACGCATCTGGCCGCGTCAAAGAAAAATATGCTTATTCGCACTGTGGATTTATTTGAGCCGGTGAACATGATCATGGCCTAGTGGCTTGTGAGCGCGGTAATTGATTTGATCATCGCATATTTGATTTCTTTCGCTGCCACAAGTTTAGCTCAATTACTTGAGACGTGGAATTGCGTAGCGTGCGTCTCGGTTCACCGGTCAACGAATGAGTGACCCTACGGCCGAGTCGCAGTCACAACGTAGCACGGTTTAATCACAAATGGTTGTCGTCGAAGCTGGTCGCTTTCTCAATGCCGATGCCGAGATCTTTGAGCGGTTATATACTATCTACCTCTGTTGGATCTCTCTCTCTCTCTCTCTCTCTCTCTCTCTCTCTCTCTCTCTTTCTCTCTCTTCTCCACAGAGGACATTCGACATTCCTAAGTTCTTCATCAAAAGCCAAGTGTGAGCCGAGCCGACTGACTCTTCATTGTTAGAGAATCGTCAGATGTCCTCCAGCAGTCCTTTGATTCTCCACGTCAGTTGATCATTTCGGATCTATGCATCGTTTTATCGAGATTATAATAATCAATAATCAATAATTTTCGAATCATTAGTTTGTTTTAATCAAATCCACACAGTTTTATCTCATCACACACTCTTTCCAGAGGGGAGGAGTGATGAGGGAGGAGTGGAAGTTTGCGCGGATTCAAATTTTCCCGCGCAAACTTCCACAGACGAACTGCGCGATTGCGTTTTTCGATTTGCGATATCGCATCACGAAAACGCGAAATGGAAAGTGAAAAACGAATTTTGTATTTTGTCGTTTTTTGTACACGCATAACTACTTGAGCATGCCTTTTTGCAATACAAAATAGTAATCAAAACTGACGTGTCTGCAAAACAACTTTAGCGAATGAGTTTTGAAATAAAATTCATTTCCGCCCGAACACAAAAACAGTATTATCATAACATTCATTAGTATTTTAACAATACCTGAGAGAAAAGCTGCTGGCAAGATCATATCTCAGCTTTTAATGAACCTATCCACGTTCGTTTTCGATTTCTCATATCCGACTCGCCAAATCTGGATGTATGAAATAACGTCTTGTGTGGGGTTTTGTTTTGAAGTAAGTCTACATTCAAAGTCAAGTCCAAACTGTACAGCTGATCACTCTATTCGCAATCGTTCGCCATTCTCCGAAAGCGTTTGGATCAGCGAAGTGGATACTACTTGCTCAACACGTGAGTGAAAGTGTCATCAATGAGACTGGTTATTTGTTTCAGATAGTCTGCTCCGTGTCTGCTTTCCATCTGTTGGTGGTATGGCAGCCCGTTCATTTACTACCACTCATCGCCTCTCTCACATATGGCCATGTCATCCATTTATCCCTGCCCCCTTGCGTACCCTTTGTGAGTTGATGATAAGAAGAGTCAGATATTACTATATTATCTAACCGTTTGCTGACACATTTTTGCAACAAAACTCTCTAATTTCATATTATTTAGGCTGCTTGGCTGATTCTCTTCGAAATCGAGATCGTCCTGCACGGACAAATGGTGTTCGACCGACACCAGAAGATCCTCGGCGCAACGTCAACGTCGAGGCTGAAGGTGCCTACTTGTATAAGTCATGAATCCATACGTTTAAGTTTTCTCCGCGTGGCACTTTGCTGCTCTTCGCCTACCTCTACTGTATGTATGTGGGCGGGGGCGGTTTGGTGCCCTGGCTCGCCCAGTCTGAGCGAAGCACACTGCTGACGGCTGTGCAGGTAACATGCCCTACATGGTGTGAAAGACACACAACCAATGCCGTACTCGTCTTCTTCATCCGCAATATATCACACGGTCTCTGTAAAAATCGAACTCTCCACAGACTAGACCAAAACTAGAAAAATCATAGTCACGGATTTTGATGAAATTAATTTTACTGAGGTTTTCGAACATTCTGAACACATCCTGCGCAGTGGCTGAATCCAAAAAAATTTTTGGTACCAGATATGGTATACGGTACCCCAAATTTGCATAATGGCCCAAACTTAACCAAACTTTGATCTGAAGGTGTCATTTTACTTGTTACATGATTAGAAACAAGTTTATAATTGAACATTTCTGCATAATTCCAATGATTAAAAAATTATAGTCACAAAACCGAAAATTTTTCTATTTTTCCAGATGTTTTCTTTTTTGAAAAGTTAACCGATGTCCGCCCAGTCCAAATGAAAACATCGTTATATTAAGCAGATTATGACGGTCATTTACAGCTATTAAAATCAAAAATCGAAATACACCTTTTTTGGGAACAGCCGCTCAAAGTTGGTACACTCCGACATTCCTAGTCAAAAAAATTCCAACTGCAAAGCATTTATCAACAAAAATTGCGGGGATTTTTCAAATCAAACTATTCAAATGTTAGTACGTTATCTCTAACACGATAATTACTTGTAGTAAAGTAAATCACTCATAAGAACATAAAATCGTTAACGTTTTGCGATGATTGCAGGTACACCAATCGGGCTATTGCATTCATTCCCATTTGGGTATTTGCCTTGCGGACACTACTCATACGAACCAACATTGAAGTTGGTTATCGATAGCTATTTGATTTCCATCGATAATCGAATGCGCTTCGAATGCGCAATCGAATGCGATTTCCATCGATAATCGAATGCGCTTGCGTTGTTTTGCTTGCGGTAGCCTGTGCGCAACCCAACCTTTTTCACTTTGATCTGTCCGTAGATGTAGAATCAGAAATAATCGAATGTGAACGACTTCGATCTCCTCTCTCTCTCTCTCTCTCTCTCTCTCTCTCTCTCTCTCTCTCTCTCTCTCTCTCTCTCTCTTGCGCTCTCTCTCAGGATCTTTTAATGCCAAGCAAGTCTCACTCTGCAGTCATCTCAGGTGCGGGAAAATAGAACATTTTAATTTTATGGAGTCCAAGATGATGGCTTACCGAGATGAAATCTACAAGCTTGGAAAAATCACCTACATAAGTAAAACAAAATACTTTTGAAAAAAGTAGCTATACTTCGCTCACTTCCTCGTATCAAGTAATCAAGTTTGCCATTGGCGATCAGCCTGCTTCGGCCTTGGCTGAAGCGCCTGCCGCGCAAAGAATTAAGAATACCGGAGTTCCGGAGTACGTTAGTACGAAAAAAAACCAAAGCTTTTCTACTTCAATCCCCCTCAGGACTATGGAATATGTGGACCTCGAAATAACAGCCAAATGCCAAATCATGGTCACTGCGACCAAGTCAGGAGTTGATAATAGATTTTCAGCTGAAGACTGTCGTAGATAAGTATCCCTCCGAGAGAAACAGTGAGCCTGCACGGAGTAGGCTACACGGATTTTAAAATCACTGTTGACATTAAGTGGAGTGGTTATAGGAATTCGTTTCCTGTGGTCAGTTGAATCTCACATTATCGGACAAGCTGATCCTTATTTGCCGCGCATTCGATTATCGATGGAAACCAAATAGCTATCGATAACCAACATCAATGTTGGTTCGTATGAGTATTGTCCGCAAGGCAAATACCCAAATGGGAATGAATGCAAGAGCACGTTTGGTGTACCTGCAATCATCGCAAAACGTTAACGATTTTATGTTCTTATGAGTGATTTACTTTACTACAAGTAATTATCGTGTTAGAGATAACGTACTAACATTTGAATAGTTTGATTTTAAGAATCCCCGCAATTTTTGTTGATAAATGCTTCGCAGTTGGAATTTTGTTGACTAGGAATGTCGGAGTGTACCAACTTTGAGCGGCTGTTCCCAAAAAAGGTGTATTCCGATTTCGGATTTTAATAGTTGAAAATGACCGTCATAATCTGTTTAATATAACAATGTTTTCATTTGGACTGGGCGGACATCGGTTAAATTTTAAAAAAAGAAAATACCTGAAAAAATAGAAAAAATTTCGGTTTTGTGACTATAACTTTTTAATCATTGAAATTATGCAGAAATGTTCAATTATAAACTTGTTTTTAATCATGTAACGAGTAAAATGACACCTTCAGATTAAAGTTTGGTTGAGTTTGGGCCATTATGCAAATTTGGGGTACCGTATACCATATCTGGTACCAAAAATTTTTTTGGATTCAGCCACTGCGCAGGATGTGTTCAGAATGTTCGAAAACCTCAGTAAAATTAATTTCATCAAAATCCGTGACTATGATTTTTCTAGTTTATCGAGAGTTCGCTTTTTACAGAGACCGTGTGATATACCTACAATAAACAATATATACAGTCGTTAATTTTGTCAATCAGGACAATCCCCAATTCTCTGAATGGGTGCGAGTGGCGGACCGAGTATGTGTCTTTGACAGCGAACTCAATCCCTATGTTGCGCCGGGGTTCACATTTTTGCTCGTTCAATGCGGTCACACACTCACGTATTTATTAGGTATTACTTAATTAAAAGCTACTACTTTCAAATTTTTCATTATCAGTCATGCACAGAAGAGACTTTGTGACTTTGTTTTCGCAAAATTTTTCTATAAAACAATGTTGTTATTCATTTAGTGTTCATTCCGCATACATTGATGACTCTCAATGCGAGCAAATCCGTTATGAGTCAACGGACTCTTGAATTGCATCACATGTTTCTCAAAACAATATACCTGCAGGCGAGTGTTCATATAGCTGTTTTCGAATGACACAAAATCAACTATATATGTATATATACAAACAATATCGCTTCTGCGATCGTATTGTAAGTTTCTGAGTTACGTATATAGTGTTAAAATATTCTTATAATGTGCCCCTGTATATCAGTTCTGAAGGTACGCTCTCTTTAAGTATTCTTTTGAGTTCAGATCGTTGCTCCTACAATCGGCTACCTCATTCCGATATTCACAGCATATGCGACAATTTTCATGGACTACGCACCAGAATGTAACTACTAACACTATTTAAAAAATCGACATAATTCAGGGGTCCAATTCTATATTTGCTCATGTTTTTCGATTTACTCGATTTTAAATTGTCTCACGTTGTTTTACTGTATTGCATCGTACAGGTATGATTTTATGATTTTGAACATGCTAATTTTCAAGTACTCTTATAGGAAATGGCTATTTCAACTTTTACATAGATGCTTTGGTAAAAGGTTCACAAATACGACTCAATTAGTCAGTATAGCAATCACACTGCCAGCATCGAAATTTTGAATGTAATATCTTTTCGTGTACAACTTCGAACATGTTTTCAGTTTGTCACTTTTGTCATGAATTGTGCTATACTACTTAACCATGAATAATTCAAGCAAGTATCCCAGTCTATTTCATTCCGCTTCTATGAGTAATTCGTGTTTTCTTATTTTAATAACATATCCTTTAATTTCGAAATCACGATGTTTGATGGTGAATTTATAATTATTTATACACATTTAGTAGTTAAGTTCGTGTTTCGCGCTCTTGTAACTCAGGCGGGAGATATCTACTAGTGACTAAACGGTCCGTGAAAAAATTCGACGTCCTGTTTCAGAGCGTTTAGTTTTTACAAGTATGTAATTTGTAAACAAGAAACTAACTTTAAGTAAACAAATCAGGTAAACAAGTAAACAAAGAACATCCAAATCTAAGTTACAAAATTTACAAAATAATCTGCACCCTCCGCTAAAGAGACAATTAGTTGCTTAATTTCATCAATACATTATCAGTACACGAATCCCATAGTTTTTTTTGAAATTATTTTTATGTTTAGAAACACAGAAAACACTGTAAACTGCTGTGAAGCGATAGCGCGGTAAATGATTACATTGTAATGAATCAATGATCAGTGGGTCAATAAATAAATCAATCGTTTATCCGGAATCGTTATATCTGATTATGACAACACAATCATGATGATATGAATCATACAGTAGTGCCTAAGATGTTAGATACATAGCCGGGGAGAGACGATGGAATCAGTGGGTAGTGGATGAATAGCTGAGCAGGTTGTTGAGTCTCTCATCGGACAGCGCGTACCACTGCTTGTTATCTGGGCGGTATATGATCTGGTCACCGTTTATGCCCTCACGCTCGAAAACCTGAAAGTTGTTGTTGTTGTTGTTGTTGTTGTTGTTGTTGTTGTTGTTGTTGTTGTTGTTGTTGTTGTTGTTGTTGTTTACCTCCTCGGCGTAGTGTCGGTTGAAGCTCTGTACCAACAGTTGCGTGTTGTCGTCGTACACTCCGTCCTGAAAAACTGTTCGTCCAGAAAACGTATAGTATAAAGTTCGTATTTTTAGTCTCAAATAAGGTAACAGAAAATGAGAAGATTAAGAGAGAGAAGGGGGGGGGGAGAGACGAAAGAGAGACGAGAGAAAAGAGACAAGCACTCACTTGCATAGCCCTTGCAGTGTATCCATACGCATAAAGACGTTTCTGTAGCTGACTGATCTTCTTCTGAAATACATTCAATTTTCTCTGTACACAGAGCGAATTACAGTAAAACATACTGTGATTCGGCCGTTTTGAAACCATTCGATCCAACTTGGTTACTTGATCTTGGTGTTTCAGTAACTCTCCCCTACTCTACTGATATGACCTTTTTTGCATCGGGAGATGAAGCGAGGAAGAGGGGGGGGGAGAGAGATAGTTTTGCTACTTACCTTGTTGGTGGATGTGTGATCCAGTATCACTTTCTTCTGCTTCTTCTTTGACATCTTCGTGTCGAACACGTTCTGAAACGAGTACAATTCAATATTAACGTATATAAATCCATAAATCGATAAACACAAAAAAATCATGACTGTTATTTTTGATCATTTGGCTTCGAGTTCAACAAGAAAATATTGTTAGCAAGACTTTGGATTGTGTCTGATGACAAAAAAAGAGCAGAGATCGCTGATCTCTGATCACTGATAGCTTCCGCACATTCCACGCGTTGCTAGTATCTACTAGGCACCAATCACCAGTCACCATGCTCACCAGTCACCAGTCACCATTTTCACTAGTCACCAGTCACCATTCTCACTAGTCACCAGTCACCATTCTCACTAGTCACCAGTCACCATTCATCATGTTCACCTTGTCATCGATTCGACCTCATTCTATGGATTCTGATCGCGCTCAGCGTAAATTACGCACAGCTATTTTCAAATGAAATTGAAAACGCGAGAAAACTTAATTGTTAATGGAAACCGGTCAGCATTCTACCGGGATGTTCGCCAAAAAATGATTTCAGTCAATGATATAAGCTCTCTTTGCAACAATGGAGTTTTTGTACATGAATCAGAAAACAAATGTGAACTTTTCTGCGACATAATTTAATTCAGTCTATGCTAATTTGGGATTTCCGCAAGGGTCTTAACTGCAATATTTGAATGAATCACTGGATGTAGTTGATATTTCCCTACTAACTGTTCATCATTTATCAGTAAACTACATAAGTCTAATGTCAACACTTCTCCAGATAGATGTAATAATGTATTTCTGAAACACACTTTCAATTCCATAACGGTTCCACTGACCAATTTGTTTTCAACGTTTATTCTATTCCTCAGATCTGGAAAGAAGCACGAATCAAGTCGTTATACAAAAAGGTTCCTCGTGAACTTATATAGTATCGAATTATAGACCTATTACTCTTATCAAAATGCAGCAAACTCAGAGTTTTTAAACGCCTCTGCGTAAAGCAAATAACATATTTCTTTGAGAAAAATAACGTTTATTCCCCTAAACACTATTTGAGTATCATATTCATTGATGTAAATATGTTCTTTGCAGGTTCAGTCATTGACTGCAAAAACTTCGTTTTAAAAAAGGGTTCCATTAACCATTCGCTTCTATTTAATAAAAATAGATTAGCAAAAAAACCGCTACTGGAGGGCTACAAATTTTCACCCAGAAAACTTAACACATAGGCAAAAAACCCTAAACACACATACTTTATACATGGGTGTGCCTTATTACCTACAAAGGATTTGAGTGTTCTCATAAGCGGATCTCTTTTATTCAAGATCATTACACATTTATTAGTAGAGCTTGAAGTATCTGGAATGCCTTACCTTCTGACATTGTACATATCCGTGACCCCAACACCTATCATATCTAGAACTAATGACACTGTCCAAAATCCGTCGTATATGAGCACATCCCTGCTATACGCTATACCATTGTATCACATTATGTTATCGTCATGTTAAGTTACCCTTTCACACATATACCAATGTCGCACTCTCTCTTTCTTTTTGTTTCGCAATGTCTCTGTTTATGTAAAACGTCAATAAATAAATACATATAACAGTCACCATTTTGTCATCAATCACGTTCCACCAACAATGTTACGGCAATCGCGCGAATTAGCGGAGAACTCGCTCACCTTGTAGACTCCCAGCTCGCTGTACAGTTGATGCCAGGGGAAGAACGCACTGGGGTCCATCTTGTCCCACGGCTTCGAGTCGCCGTGCGCCACAAAGTTGTGGTCCTGAATAAGGGGGCAGTCAGCTGACGTCACTACATTTATGTGAAGGCAGAGTAAATGTAATGGTGATCAGCGTTGTAGTTAGTCTTGTTTATCTTCACGCATTCCATATTTTCTCGAATACGATGGTAATGTATGTACTTTAATGTTCTGGTGTCATGAAAGACGTCAGAGAAATAGAGACGTCAGGATGATTTACCTGGACGTGCCACTTCTCCTTGAGATAACCGACTAGCTTGATCACGGCTGCAATCTGAAGATACAAATCTCTCTCTCTCTCTCTCTCTCTCTCTCTCTCTCTATCTATCTCGCCTCTACCTGTGGCGCATCGAATGGCTCGTCTCCGCGGTTGACGATCTCGATTCCAACCGAGTTCGAGTTCATGTTTTGGACCTGAGCAAAGTTGTATTTATAGAGCTATCGATTTTCCACCCCTTCTTTTTCACACGAGTCGACTGATTGTCGCCCTGACTCTTTACTCCATCTCTCTCCTTCTTTTTTCCTTATTCCACAAGAAAACGATAGAACACAGGTGTCGCGAATCAGAGAAGTCAGTGTTGAAATGGTAGCGATTAGAAAGCGGCGGAAGTAGACCGGAATTTAGTTCCGGAAGTGATCGTGTGACTGTGTCTCACCTGCCTCCGAGAGAGGGGGGAGGGTAAGAGAGAGAGAGGGAGGGGGGGGGTAAGAGATATAGGGGAGGGAGGGAGAGAAAGCCCTACCGATGTACTGCACAGACAGTCCCCTCGTCGTCAACACCGCGATAGTATCGTTTACGGTCGGTTCAACCTGGAGGCAAACATTGAGAGATTAACAAAAGCGAATCAGAAAAAGAACATAGGATTACGATTGTCACAGTAGGATTGTGTGTGTGCTACCATAAGCCACCATGCTAACACTGTATGTCCGTGTGATATACAAGACACATTCAACGAACTCCTGTTTCGACTCTTAATCGGCAGACGGTGAAGGTAAAGCAACCTAGAAAGAACAACGCACGGTGTGATGGAGGAGGACGATGCTGGGGCTGTAGCAGGCATTGGACTGATAGGAGTGGGTGATGGAGCGGATGTCTACGGTGTGGAACGGGTAGGGGGCCGCGTCCTGCAAGGAAAGACAGTTTCAAGAAGTACGCTTCTCTCTTTCACCTTGTTTCCACACAAGGTTTGCATCGATGAAAGATAATAGGCAGAGTGTGTGTGTGTGTGTGTGTGTGTGTGTGTGTGTGTGTGTGTGTGTGTGTGTGTGTGTGTGAGAGAGAGAGAGAGAGAGAGAGAGAGAGAGAGAGAGAAAGAGTTGGGGGCACCTTCTCGGGGCAGATGCCTATATCGGCGCACGACTGGATCGGCGTGCGGGACTTTGTCGATTGATCCGTCCGCACCTGCGCGGGAAATTGTAGTGTGTTCCTCACAATTCTGGCTCAAACATAGCAGATGATGATGTCATAAGCTACCTTTGTGATGTGGCATTGCAGCACCTCCTCGGCTACAGGCGAGTGAAGCTCTGAAGCTCTTTTTTTGCGAAGGTGGTGCAGGGTGCTCCATTGCTTACGTGAACTAGTCTTCTTTGGGTGCTTCAGTGCCTACGTGAACTAGTATAAGTAGTATTAGTTGTTAACAAGAAATAGAAAACTCACCATTCGGATCGCTGACGAGCGTCACACACTTCTCGCATTCCGTTTGGGCGAAAACGAACTGAAATTGATCGATTTATCTCAAATCTGTTGTTTCGATCATGTAGATTTGCACATGCACATCATTTGGTTCAGAAATAGAAAATTATCCAAAAAAATACTCTAAAATATCTAACATCTGAAAAAAATGGAGGAAAAACTAATTGAAAACCTTACGTTTGCGGCAGTTGCCAGCAATACAATAGGAAGTAGCATCGCGAGCGAAAAGATCGGATGATTCCAGACACTCATGTCTTTATAATACGCGCAGATAAGATAAAATGCTTTATCCTACTATCGTTTTGGCGCAACCCGGAAGTGTGTACAGTGGTCGTCGAAATACTGTGTACTATAATTGTACTTGTGCTCGATAGTTCGATAGCTGGTCGCAAAATCATATATGTTGTATTCTAGAATTCTAGATAGCGTAAAAAAATGATTCGGTCGAAAGCAACGTTGAAGATGAACAAGACAGGGCATTTCAAACGGACCACATAGTTGTCGCAAGACATGTGAAAATGTACATGCTATTTTCATGTTTGCTATGTCGATTGAACGTTTTATTGAACTTGAACGTCAGAATAAATGACTTTCAAAGATCCACGTGCTTGTATGTAGTTTCTGTTTTGGTGAGTGTCACATAGGGCTGTCTCTATCTCTGTTATCGCGTGTGCCAACTAGCTGGATGCGAACCCGGAACAAAACCGGCCACACATCAAACATCAGGGAAAGTGGAAAGAAAATGGAAGATAATACTTATTTTCTTTAAAAGGTACTTGCGTAAAGAGATGAACTTTGTCTTATACCAATGCAGCCAAAGCTCATGCATAAAACGTTTACAAATATTAACACAAACCTGCACCTCTCTCCCCTCTCTATCTCTCTTCTCTCAAATTCTTACTTAATCCTTACTCTCTGTTCACTTGTGACTTGTATATCGTTGTGTTCACTGGTTCGTATCAACAGAACATTTTAAAATGCGCAGGTTTGTGTTAGTATTTGTAAACGTTTTATGCATGTGCTTTTGCTGCATTGGGATAAGACAAAGTTCATCTCTTTACGCAAGTACTTTTTAAAGAAAATATATGTCCTTTTGTTAAATTTCATAGAAATTTTCAATATGTGCTCCATTATGACTATTCATCTGGATTATATCAAAAACTAAAATCTCTCTCCCTCTGTTCTCTCCTTCTCTCACTGTTCCTTCTCTCTCTTTCACTGTTCCTTCTCTCTCTCTCTCTCTCTCTCTCTCTCTCTCTCTCTCTCTCTTTCAGTGTTCTCTCGCTCTCTCTCGCTCTCTTTCTCTCTTTCTCTCTCTCTCTGCCCTTCTCTCTCTGTCTCTCTATCTCTTTCTGCTCTTCTCTCTCTATTTCGGCCCTTCTCTCTCTTCTCACTCTCATGTACCACAGATCACACGTTACGTTTCGAATCGCCGTTACGTTTCGCAAAACGTTGCCCCCCCCCTCACATATTTTCTCACTACCAGTCGTAGTCGCGCCTACTGCGCTCTTCCTCCTGATTATAGTTGGTGGGCCCAAAACAATACAAACCCGGCGCGAATAAAACGCTGGCGGCGGCGGGGCGGGCTACACTCAAAGTGCAAGTTGGGAAAAGTAGTGACGGGAAGGAAGGACACGCAGAAAACGCGAGAGAGCACGCTTTCGGCAGAGAGTCAGAGTGACTGGAAACGGCGTCCACCCACACACACACACACCCACACGATTGCCTTTCGCCTAGTGCGCACGCGGAATCGCTCATAACTTCTTTCAAAGAAGAGACACAAAGATGCCGACGACAAGTGATCTGGCCTACGGAACAGGGCAAGTCTAACTAACATCAATTGGATGAGTCCTTATTGTTGCTAATATGACCTTTGGATATCGCTTCTTGAAAACTCTGGCGCGAGCCCTACTTTAGGCCAAAAGAGAGGGCGCTGTGCGCCCTCTCTAATTCACTTTATTCGTTCATGGTAGAAATTATCTCTACAGGTGATGACAGGGGCATCAACCCCTTCAGGTATGTAGTGCTCAATGTTAGACATTGTGCAGTAGCCTACAATCATACTCCCACATCTTTAGGCAAGTCCGTTCAGACACAAACTACTTTCTTTATCCAAACTTGATCCAAAATGAACTTTACACAAACACAATAGTTTTTTTTAAAACATACATCAATACACTGTCATCATCTTACTACTCTAATCGTCAATTCTTGTAAGTATCATAAGTTTTAAGTTGTAAGAAATCTGGGTAGTCGGAGTGACGTCACTCTTTGCATTTCCTATCATAGCATCGAACATCGTTGCTCTCGAATCTTCTGTCTTCAATCTTCGAATCAAGCCAATAACTCCTTTCAAATGACAAAATATTTAGTTTAAAGGCACAGTGGCGCTTAGTTTTTGACTTTGATTCATTGCTTGATCCATGGAAACACGAAACAAACAAAGAAAACGCGAAAGAACGGCGTTTCCTCGATACCTACACGCTAATCAGAATATGCACATGCGAAGCTTGGTAAGGCGAATTCAAACTTCGCGCCAATTTGCTTATCGGAAAGTTGAGCTCTGTGCGGATCTCGTTAATATGAGTTCGCCAGAACATGTCGTTGTAGTGTTGTGGTAACGCTCACGGTTCACGGACCATGCTATGCCGGTTCGATTCCCGCTATGTGCAATCAGTTTTGCCAAGTTCTCAAAAGTGAATTTCGATGAACCTTGGTAACGCCGTAACGCTAAACGCCCCTGTGCCTTTAAAGTTCTTTGAAATTATTTTAGTCTACTGTAAAACAGTTATGATTTACATGGATGGATAAAAAGAAAATGTGAACTTCCGACTAATTAAAGCGTAAAAATTATTTAATTAAAACAGTAGAACATTATACAAAGAATAAGAATTGAAATTTCAAGAAAAAAAACTTCCATCTTTCCTCAAAACAAAATCCAGTACGCGGGTTCGAACCCCCCCCCCCCCCCCCCCCCGGAAGTGGAACACTGCTCTGCACCAGCCAGACCGACCGTATCAATCTACTCAATGCTGCGGCCATCGCTTACACTGCGATGACAAGCTTCCGGAAGTTGCACCACTCGCACAGGTGCGCCATAGTTATACTGTTGGTTTGATTCTAACCGTTAAGAGATTCATCTCATCATTCACCACAACAAGAAATGGACTGGACTCGTGCATACTTCTCGTCGAAGACACATTCAGACTTATCACGAGACGTGTTATCGGTGAGTTGTATGATTCAAAAACGCGTACATCTCTCGTTTGTTGCAAAAACTATCAAACGCTATTTTCCAAGTGATGAGCACGGTGTTATGAAGTGCGCATTCCAAAACATGAAGGACATGAATGCTCTAGAGAATAGTTTGGAGAATATGTGGCAAAGGATACAAGTTAATTAACTCCACAAACGCGTACGTTTCAAAACGGAGGAGAAAAATTTAAAGAGAAAAAGGTACTCTCGAAGGTACTCTCGATTTCGGAGGTTTTTTCAAAAGCCGAAATACGCAATCGACACAGAGCCAAAATACTCTTCAGACTGTCTGGTATGAAGTTTCGTGAAATGTACTTAGCCAAGTACGAAATCAGATGGTGCCCCATGGACACAACTCCTGCATCGGTGATAAAACGACATCTGGCTCATGAGGCTCATGGCTGTACGTTCGAGAACAATACAAAAAATGTCAACTAGTTAATTTGTTTTCAGGCGATCCCACTGGAAGCTATATGTTGAGTGCAAAAATCTTCACTCCTCCTTCAAAAAAACACTCCTCCACACGCTTCACTCACTCGCCGAAAAAAAAAACTGTATCCCACCGTAGTGTGAGTGATTCACATTCACACCTAAATTACTAATATACGCGACTTTTTAGCGATGCTTGTGCCGCGTTTGGTTTGTCGGGTACCTGCTCTTGCCGATAGTTAGTGGAGCCGCCTGTACGATGCTTGAATCAGGTATGGTAGTTACGGAAGTTTAGGGTTACTGTACATCGTATTATAGGCGCTACGCGAACTGGATTGCAGATCAGTGGGAGACGTACAACTACCAATTGGTCGACTTTGATTAAAGCGACTTTGATCACTGACTTAAGATATTGACGGAGCTTCATCGGAACGTGTAAAGACGAGTAGAGTAGTTGTTAGACGATTTGTTGTGAAGAAAGGTTTTGTTTTTGCCTTTGTTATCTGTTTGTTATACATAGCGTGTTTACCGCACCAACACAACGAATTTTTTTCCCGCGCAATGAGCGTTTATAATTTGGTATTACTTCCGTTCTCTCACTGCCCACATTCCCTTCAAACAAAGGCTATAAACTGCCTGCTGGGAGGAGGTGATAGGAACGCGAGAGAGTGTGTAAAGAGAGAGACACCAGAAACGTCCACCAAAATCCCGGTCGTCCATGGACGTCCATGGACAGGGATCACCTAACTCGATCTGTACTGTATTTCGTCGGTTACACGAGTACGTTGTAATGGTTTAGATTATTTGAGCAAACCTAGGTATGTAGTGTGTATGTGTTTCGGATGTAAAACAAAACATAATCATGCAATTTAACGTTATCGCCGTCTTTTTTCCTCATGTTCTTATATATCGCAACCGCGACGCTTCTAAAACGCGTGGAAAAGATGACAGCTTTATATTACTTGAGCAAGCCTTTTTGGAATACAAAAAAAAACCAAAAGTGACATGACAGTCTGCATAACAACTCGTGCGAATGAGTTTGAAATATAATTCAGTATCGCCTAAATACAAAACAGTATTATTATAACATTCATGAGGGAGTATGAAGGAGTATGAGGGAGTATGAGGGAGTATGAGGGAGTATGAGGGAGTTTGAGGGAGTATGAGGGAGTATGAGGGAGTATGAGGGAGTATGAGGGAGTATGAGGGAGTATGAAGGAGTATGAGGGAGTATGAGGGAGTATGAGGGAGTATGAGGGAGTATGAGGGAGTATGAGGGAGTATGAGGGAGGGGAGGGAGTATGAGGGAGTATGAGGGAGTATGAGGGAGTATGAGGGAGTATGAGGGAGTATGAGGGAGTATGAAGGAGTATGAAGGAGTATGAGTATGAGGGAGTATGAGGGAGTATGAGGGAGTATGAGGGAGTATGAGGGAGTATGAGGGAGTATGAGGGAGTATGAGGGAGTATGAGGGAGTATGAGGGAGTATGAAGGAGTATGAGGGAGTATGAGGGAGTATGAGGGAGTATGAGGGAGTATGAGGGAGTATGAGGGAGTATGAGGGAGTATGAGGGAGTATGAGGGAGTATGAGGGAGTATGAGGGAGTATGAGGGAGGGGAGGGAGGGGAGGGAGTATGAGGGAGTATGAGGGAGTATGAGGGAGTATGAGGGAGTATGAGGGAGTATGAGGGAGTATGAAGGAGTATGAGGGAGTATGAGGGAGTATGAAGGAGTATGAAGGAGTATGAGTATGAGGGAGTATGAGGGAGTATGAGGGAGTATGAGTATGAGGGAGTATGAGGGAGTATGAGGGAGTATGAGGGAGTATGAGGGAATATGAGGGAGTATGAGGGAGTATGAGGGAGTATGAGGGAGTATGAGGGAGTATGAGGGAGTATGAGGGAGTATGAGGGAGTATGAGGGAGTATGAGGGAGTATGAGGGAGTATGAGGGAGTATGAGGGAGTATGAGGGAGTATGAGGGAGTACATATGAGGGAGTATGAGGGAGTATGAGGGAGTATGAGGGAGTATGAGGGAGTATGAGGGAGTATGAGGGAGTATGAGGGAGTATGAGGGAGTATGAGGGAGTATGAGGGAGTATGAGGAAGTATGAGGAAGTATGAGGGAGTATGAGGGAGTATGAGGGAGTATGAGGGAGTATGAGGGAGTATGAGGGAGTATGAGGGAGTATGAGGGAGTATGAGGGAGTATGAGGGAGTATGAGGGAGTATGAGGGAGTATGAGGGAGTATGAGGGAGTATGAGGGAGTTTGAGGGAGTATGAGGGAGTATGAGGGAGTATGAGGGAGTATGAGGGAGTTTGAGGGAGTATGAGGGAGTATGAGGGAGTATGAGGGAGTATGAGGGAGTATGAGGGAGTATGAGGGAGTATGAGGGAGTATGAGGGAGTATGAGGGAGTATGAGGGAGTATGAGGGAGTATGAGGGAGTATGAGGGAGTATGAGGGAGTATGAGGGCGTATGAGGGAGTATGAGGGAGTATGAGGGAGTATGAGGGAGTATGAGGGAGTATGAGGGAGTATGAGGGAGTATGAGGGAGTATGAGGGAGTATGAGGGAGTATGAGGGAGTATGAGGGAGTATGAGGGAGTATGAGGGAGTATGAGGGAGTATGAGGGAGTATGAGGGAGTATGAGGGAGTATGAGGGAGTTTGAGGGAGTATGAGGGAGTATGAGGGAGTTTGAGGGAGTATGAGGGAGTATGAGGGAGTATGAGGGAGTATGAGGGAGTATGAGGGAGTATGAGGGAGTATGAGGGAGTATGAGGGAGTATGAGGGAGTATGAGGGAGTATGAGGGAGTATGAGGGAGTATGAGGGAGTATGAGGGAGTATGAGGGAGTATGAGGGAGTATGAGGGAGTATGAGGGAGTATGAGGGAGTATGAGGGAGTATGAGGGAGTATGCCTCATACTATGAATTGTTTTTTTCATAAATCAATCAACAGATGCATCTACTTTTGCCGATACTCATTTAACGGGATGTGCAGCGAAACTGTGTGCATTTTTGGTCTGTTTTCTATAGCTCAGAGAGCACGGCCTTGAGGAAAGTAGACTGGGACGTCACCCTGACGATGGAGGCATCTGCAGAGGATGGATCCAAGATTCTGAACAAACGTGATGATAATGGGGCTTCTAAATTCCAAACTGATCACAGCCAATCGAGATCACGTGGAGTACGGTGTGAAAACAAGAAAGGACTATGAACAGATAATGGATAGACTATGGAGACTATATATAGGATTAGGACACTATGAAGAGGTTGCCGAGGGGGAGATGACAGTGAGGAACGATTGCATCTTTTGTGGTCAATACCGGAGACTCACAAACAATCAAGGGACAGGGTCAACCACAAAACCTGAGTGGAGACAAAACAACTCAACCACAATACCAGAGTGGGAGACACTAGAATCATACAAGATTCTACAGGAAAAACATACACTCACTTTACCGGGTCATCTCCTTCCACTCGAGCACCATGCTCTCCTGGCGACAGGTTCATATCCAATATCGTGCTCGTATAGCTGTCGACAGATTCATTCTTGAGCTTCTTCTCGCAATAGTCGTTGACGAGTCTTCCGACGCAGCTTCATTTCCGTGAATCCAAAGTTCTTGAAGAAGCCGGAGCCTCCGATGACAATAAATCCCATTAAAAGATAAGGCTAATTACGATACGTTTCAATATCACTGAAATACTAGATATACGAATAACATGTGTGAGTATATTACGTCATACACGTAATAAGTGTATTCAATTAAAGTATGTACTCTGTATTGTTTCATTAGATGTCTCATACACGATACATAGTCTTCGCGATAAATTAGTTAGGTCTGACAATTTAGGTAGGTCTGAGTATTTAGGTAGGTCTGAGTATGAGTCTCATCTATCACTCGTCTGCACTTACGAAACTTACTGCGTATCGCACTCACTGCGCGAGCCGATATTCAGTGAAATTAGTGTGTCGCAAATTGACTGGTAAAAGTCGGGCTGGCAAAGTATGCGCACTAAATGTAGAACCTATTTAAATTCACAATAAAAGGTCTTCTGTTACACTAGTTTGCGTATTTCTGAGGATTTTATAGTTGCGTGACCTCTGGTCGCGACATTCCCTACTTCCTCTAGCTTGATGCACCTTTGGGTATGAGGCTATTTTGAATTTGGCAAAACACTTGATGTTATGGTTGGAGTATGGTTGGAGTTGGCGTGACTGCAGGTCGCGACATTCCCTACTTCGGCTAGTTCGGTGCATGTGAATGGGGTCTTATTGTATGTCACGAATATAGTTTCAAGTTCAATCAAACAACATAACTATAATTGTCTCAATTAGTTTACAGTATCAAAATGAGTCTCGAACGGAGAGGTATAGACGAATCGGGGAAGTATACTGTATTTCTCGTCTTATGTATACGGTAGTGTGAGTGTATCATTATCAAATTTTGTCACGCATTCAATGAACAATGAATTCCAGTAGTTGAGTGAATTTACTGGAGTACTACAACAATACGATGGCTGAATGACAAAAAGGGACGCGAAGCGTGCCTCCCCCCTCACATAAGGAAGATAATGTTTGTTGACAGCATCGTTATATGACTATTAATGTTATCAAGCGTGTCTTATTGAATAGTATATACGATTATTGATCGATTATTGAATTGATTGATTGATTGATTGTTGTCAATTACCGAACAACTGGATAGGTATAGCGAGAGTATTGCATAGGTCAGTCTCATTAAGTGGCGTGACGGAGAAAATTCCCTTGCTACACACTATAGGATGGGAGACGTGTTTCACATTAAAACATTTTCACTCCACGCGGCTCACGTGGACCTCACGTGGACTTCACAAAGCCATTCACGAGCCGGCTCCCAGGTCGGACTCATTGATCCTGTCCTAACACGTTACTGGAAAATCCAGTTTCCAACTGGAAAATCCAGTTTTCCAGTGGAAAAGTGGATTTTCCAGTTGGAAAATCCATTTTTCCATTGGAAAAGTGGATTTTCCAGTTGGAAACTGGATTTTCCAACTGCAAACTGGATTTTCCAACTGGAAAATCCAGTTTTCCACAAACCATTTCCACTTTTTCAATGGATTTTCCAATACGTCCTTTCAGTCCCGAAAAGAAGATGGTTAAAACTAGAAAGCACAAAGTGTCGCGGAAGAGCGGAGTCGTTCCAAATTATTATTTTTCGAGTTGTTTTCGTAATATGTTGTTGTTGTTGTTGATTATGATGTTATTGTTGTTTTTTTAATTATAATTGAGAATGTTTATTTTAATAGTGATTTTTATGTATTGTTTTTTATGTTTACCCTTGCTTTCAGGCGAGTGTCACGGTCGCTGCCGGCTGTGACACTCGTCTCGCACAAGGACTTCTCCAAGTTCTTCGCCTACTCATCGCCTACTCATCTCCAATCCACTGACTACTCTGTGTGGTGAGTGATGGTTAATTGTATGCATTATCGATTGGTTCGCACCAGTTAGCACATGCGGGCCGTGTACATGTTCTGTACCAACTTTACTTTTTCGTTAATATTTTATCTAATGTGTTTCAGAGTCTCTCGGAGTCGCCAGCCAGCAGCACAAGGACTTCTCCAAGTTCTTCGCCCACTCATCGCCCCCCACCGTCCTGTGTGGTGAGTGATGGTTAATTGTATGCATTATCGATTGGTTCGCACCAGTTAGCACATGCGGGCCGTGTACATGTTCTGTACCAACTTTACTTTTTCGTTAATATTTTATCTAATGTGTTTCAGAGTCTCTCGGAGTCGCCAGCCAGCAGCACAAGGACTTCTCCAAGTTCTTCGCCCACTCATCGCCACCTACCATTCACTGACTACTCTGTGTGGTGAGTGATGGTTAATTGTATGCATTATCGATTGGTTCGCACCAGTTAGCACATGCGGGCCGTGTACATGTTCTGTACCAACTTTACTTTTTCGTTAATATTTTATCTAATGTGTTTCAGAGTCTCTCGGAGTCGCCAGCCAGCAGCACAAGGACTTCTCCAAGTTCTTCGCCCACTCATCGCCCCCCACCGTCCTGTGTGGTGAGTGATGGTTAATTGTATGCATTATCGATTGGTTCGCACCAGTTAGCACATGCGGGCCGTGTACATGTTCTGTACCAACTTTACTTTTTCGTTAATATTTTATCTAATGTGTTTCAGAGTCTCTCGGAGTCGCCAGCCAGCAGCACAAGGACTTCTCCAAGTTCTTCGCCCACTCATCGCCACCTACCATTCACTGACTACTCTGGGTGGTGAGTGATGGTTAATTGTATGCATTATCGATTGGTTCGCACCAGTTAGCACATGCGGGCCGTGTACATGTTCTGTACCAACTTTACTTTTTCGTTAATATTTTATCTAATGTGTTTCAGAGTCTCTCGGCAGCATCGCCGACCAGCTACAATGCAACTTACCCTTGGAGCAGGTACCCCGGCACGGTTGGGCGATGGAAGAGACATACCACACGAGGATGTTCTTCGACTGCGAGAGTTTACTCGAACGTTCATTCCCTATGCGAACATGTTCTATTTCAGAGCCAATGTGAGTATTCGAAGAAGTAAATTGGTAGTTTTTTTTTTCTTTTCAGATTTCCCACAAAAACCGCGACATCGAAGTGGACAAGCTTTTAGCAGAGGTGGAACAACTCAATCTCTTCCAACCGGTCAATGAACAAACAACATGGAAGTTCGCTTCCATACTCAAAAAATACTCTAGTGTGAGTTTTTTTCATTAATTTGCACAATTTGGTTTCGTGTCACGTTCACACCCTATCTAACGTATGTTTTAAGGAGAAGCACTTCGAGTCCACCCGAAGCGGGCAGAGCGGTACTGATGGGATAGAAGAGGAGTGGGAGCGCGACATTCTAGTAGCGGTGGGAGGTAGAACAGACGCACCAGCGTTTAATGGCGGTATTGGCATGAGTAAAGTTCCGTCGTTCGTATCATTTCGATATTCCGAGGCTACTGAGAACAGCGTAGATCCTAATCTTGATATTGATATCGATGATTCTTCATTTCTTGACGTTGTACAAGTACCCATTGATACTTACACACGATATATGAGAGCTGTGAACATCTGTAAAGAATTCGATCTTAAAGTTCTGTTTTGATAAAATGATCTCTGCCTTATTTTTTTCGTTTGATTCACATGCGTACATGTCGTGAATATCTGATTTTGATGTATTGATGTGATCAAACCTGAAACAACTTATAAGATGGTGCACCCTCTGGTGCACGCTCGCTGGATACAACGATTAAGGAATAGAGCAGCAAACAGGCGTCGCCGTCCTCGCTTCTTCCGAGATCGTATAAGCAATCGACTACACGAAATCGATTTCATTATACGGTACATATTCCAAACTAGCCGTTAGTTGGTATCGGTTACAGCTATCGTATGTCGCGCAGCCAGGTTGAGATTGTGGCACAGCTGATTGCTCCCCGTTTGAAGGCTACAAGAATGGACAAGCATACCATATCGGTTTGTTTTTTTCACTCACTGAAAAGGTGAAGACAAAAAGTGTATTGTGTTATTGCTAGGTAGTGGACCTTCTCTTGATTTTTATCCGGTATCTCGGTGGATCTGGGAGATTCGACCTCCTCGGAGACGGTGCTGGAGTTTCCAAGTCATCGGCGCACGAGCACGTGTTTCGGGTTGCCTCAGCTCTCGTTTCCTTGGGAAGAAGTGCGATATCCTGGCCCACAACAAGCACTGGAATGAGGTTATCTATATGTTTTGTGTTTACATTTCGATATAGGTTCATGGAACATGTCAATAGCCGCCGTCAAGGGATTCGTCTTGTTTGTGGACTCCTTGATGGAGTTCACATCAAGGTCAGGAAGTATTCCCGCGCAGACTCCAACACATTCTGTGACAGGTCATTACTTTGTTGTATTTTAATTTTATAACTCGACTGCACAGGAACAAGAACTTCAGTCTACTGTTTCTTGCTGTGTCGGATGTGGCTGGTCGACTACTGTGGCTATCTAACGCTTACCCGGGTAAAGAACTCAAACGATTCTTATGGTGGATGGTCGACTGTTATGACGACTAAACGTTTCAGGAGGCATGCACGACGCTGCAGCCCTCCGTCAGTCGGAACTGTGGGCTGCTTTCGAACAGCAGGGATTCTCTCCTTTTCCAGGCGCCGTCATCCTTGGTGACAAAGCGTTCCCCCTCCGTGAATGGTGGTAAAATGGATTGATTGGTTGAAGTTAATTTGTCATCTAGGCTGATCTCTCCTTTCCACCGTGCTCCCGCTGGATCTCCAGAGGCCAGGTTTAACTATCGTTTGAGCAGCACACGGATGGGGATTGAACAGACGTTCGGATTGTGAATGCACGCTTCTTATCTGAAATGATATCTTTCTTCAGCGTGAAGAATCTGTTCCCTCTGCTGGGAGAGACGCTCACAGTTCGAAGTGCAGACGATGCAGCCACTGTCGTCGAAGCGGCTTTCATTCTTGCCGCCAAGATTAGGGCGTTCAGAGGACACTCTGTTGAGGAGGTGCTCGGTGTACGTACGTTCGACCCCAACTCTCGTCTTCCGAGATATGTGGCTCCAGCGATGCCACCGAGGCTTAATGCAAGGGACAGGAGAACCTGGCCCGCGACTGCTCGCCGAATTGCTCTTATGTGAATTCTCTATATGTCAATAAATCATATGTGGTTACATTACAAAACAATATAATGAAAGAAACAACCATTTATTCTTCCAACAAACAAAATAACAAAACATCAGATCAACATACTCACAACGATGTACCCATTACACATATTTAAACATAAAAACACCAAAGAAAACAACTCGATAACATAACTCATCTTTTCTTTTTCTTCAAGGGCACAATCCCGTCCATCACTTCTTGCGGACATTCCAGGTTCATCTCGGTCGCAATCTTATAAGACTTGACTCGACGGTAGAACAAGTCGACTCTCTTGGCAATGGCTAAACAACTCACGTCATCAACCAAGACAAATGAATATGTGAACTCACCTTCGACGCCATAGAGATCCACATTTCTGGCTAGCTCCGGATGAGCGCGCCTACTGACAGGCACTACGTCGACAGAACGAACCACATTTCGTTCGGGCGAGGATGAAGTTCCAGGCGACATCGAATCACGTGCGCGCGACGAACCCAGTCTGTCTGGCATAGAAGAACACATTGGGTGTGCGTCGTGTGGGAGAGTGTCATCTGCAGACCCCGCCACGGGAACAGCACTCATCACTTCCTTCTCGTTCTCACACAGAGTAGTCAGTGAATGGTAGGTGGCGATGAGTGGGCGAAGAACTTGGAGAAGTCCTTGTGCTGCTGGCTGGCGACTCCGAGAGACTCTGAAACACATTAGATAAAATATTAACGAAAAAGTAAAGTTGGTACAGAACATGTACACGGCCCGCATGTGCTAACTGGTGCGAACCAATCGATAATGCATACAATTAACCATCACTCACCACCCAGAGTAGTCAGTGAATGGTAGGTGGCGATGAGTAGGCGAAGAACTTGGAGAAGTCCTTGTGCTGCTGGCTGGCGACTCCGAGAGACTCTGAAACACATTAGATAAAATATTAACGAAAAAGTAAAGTTGGTACAGAACATGTACACGGCCCGCATGTGCTAACTGGTGCGAACCAATCGATAATGCATACAATTAACCATCACTCACCACACAGGACGGTGGGGGGCGATGAGTGGGCGAAGAACTTGGAGAAGTCCTTGTGCTGCTGGCTGGCGACTCCGAGAGACTCTGAAACACATTAGATAAAATATTAACGAAAAAGTAAAGTTGGTACATAACATGTACACGGCCCGCATGTGCTAACTGGTGCGAACCAATCGATAATGCATACAATTAACCATCACTCACCACACAGAGTAGTCAGTGGATTGGAGATGAGTAGGCGATGAGTAGGCGAAGAACTTGGAGAAGTCCTTGTGCGAGACGAGTGTCACAGCCGGCAGCGACCGTGACACTCGCCTGAAAGCAAGGGTAAACATAAAAAACAATACATAAAAATCACTATTAAAATAAACATTCTCAATTATAATTAAAAAAACAACAATAACATCATAATCAACAACAACAACAACATATTACGAAAACAACTCGAAAAATAATAATTTGGAACGACTCCGCTCTTCCGCGACACTTTGTGCTTTCTAGTTTTAACCATCTTCTTTTCGGGACTGAAAGGACGTATTGGAAAATCCATTGAAAAAGTGGAAATGGTTTGTGGAAAACTGGATTTTCCAGTTGGAAAATCCAGTTTGCAGTTGGAAAATCCAGTTTCCAACTGGAAAATCCACTTTTCCAATGGAAAAATGGATTTTCCAACTGGAAAATCCACTTTTCCACTGGAAAACTGGATTTTCCAGTTGGAAACTGGATTTTCCAGTAACGTGTTAGGACAGGATCAATGAGTCCGACCTGGGAGCCGGCTCGTGAATGGCTTTGTGAAGTCCACGTGAGGTCCACGTGAGCCGCGTGGAGTGAAAATGTTTTAATGTGAAACACGTCTCCCATCCTATAGTGTGTAGCAAGGGAATTTTCTCCGTCACGCCACTTAATGAGACTGACCTATGCAATACTCTCGCTATACCTATCCAGTTGTTCGGTAATTGACAACAATCAATCAATCAATCAATTCAATAATCGATCAATAATCGTATATACTATTCAATAAGACACGCTTGATAACATTAATAGTCATATAACGATGCTGTCAACAAACATTATCTTCCTTATGTGAGGGGGGAGGCACGCTTCGCGTCCCTTTTTGTCATTCAGCCATCGTATTGTTGTAGTACTCCAGTAAATTCACTCAACTACTGGAATTCATTGTTCATTGAATGCGTGACAAAATTTGATAATGATACACTCACACTACCGTATACATAAGACGAGAAATACAGTATACTTCCCCGATTCGTCTATACCTCTCCGTTCGAGACTCATTTTGATACTGTAAACTAATTGAGACAATTATAGTTATGTTGTTTGATTGAACTTGAAACTATATTCGTGACATACAATAAGACCCCATTCACATGCACCGAACTAGCCGAAGTAGGGAATGTCGCGACCTGCAGTCACGCCAACTCCAACCATACTCCAACCATAACATCAAGTGTTTTGCCAAATTCAAAATAGCCTCATACCCAAAGGTGCATCAAGCTAGAGGAAGTAGGGAATGTCGCGACCAGAGGTCACGCAACTATAAAATCCTCAGAAATACGCAAACTAGTGTAACAGAAGACCTTTTATTGTGAATTTAAATAGGTTCTACATTTAGTGCGCATACTTTGCCAGCCCGACTTTTACCAGTCAATTTGCGACACACTAATTTCACTGAATATCGGCTCGCGCAGTGAGTGCGATACGCAGTAAGTTTCGTAAGTGCAGACGAGTGATAGATGAGACTCATACTCAGACCTACCTAAATACTCAGACCTACCTAAATTGTCAGACCTAACTAATTTATCGCGAAGACTATGTATCGTGTATGAGACATCTAATGAAACAATACAGAGTACATACTTTAATTGAATACACTTATTACGTGTATGACGTAATATACTCACACATGTTATTCGTATATCTAGTATTTCAGTGATATTGAAACGTGTCGTAATTAGCCTTATCTTTTAATGGGATTTATTGTCATCGGAGGCTCCGGCTTCTTCAAGAACTTTGGATTCACGGAAATGAAGCTGCGTCGGAAGACTCGTCAACGACTATTGCGAGAAGAAGCTCAAGAATGAATCTGTCGACAGCTATACGAGCACGATATTGGATATGAACCTGTCGCCAGGAGAGCATGGTGCTCGAGTGGAAGGAGATGACCCGGTAAAGTGAGTGTATGTTTTTCCTGTAGAATCTTGTATGATTCTAGTGTCTCCCACTCTGGTATTGTGGTTGAGTTGTTTTGTCTCCACTCAGGTTTTGTGGTTGACCCTGTCCCTTGATTGTTTGTGAGTCTCCGGTATTGACCACAAAAGATGCAATCGTTCCTCACTGTCATCTCCCCCTCGGCAACCTCTTCATAGTGTCCTAATCCTATATATAGTCTCCATAGTCTATCCATTATCTGTTCATAGTCCTTTCTTGTTTTCACACCGTACTCCACGTGATCTCATCATCCCCGTAGCGCATACATGTAGTGATAGCTTCGCCATTGTGATGCTCAGCCTGGTGATTGTTATAACCAGGTGATGTTTATGATATATTAGATAAATGAAGACCTGTAAATACTTGGCTTGTGTTTGTATGTTGATGCGACAGATGAAACGTTTCGGATCATTCACAACACTGTTTGAATCACGTCACGCACGCTTCTAGCACCTTCTGACAACGTCCTATGCAATGGTTCGAAGTTGAAACGCTTGGGATCATTCACAAAACGCGCGCTTCTCTAACTTTCTGAAAACAGTCTACTCAATGGTTCGAAGATGAAACGTTTCGGATCATTCACAACACTGTTTGAATCACGTCACGCACGCTTCTAGCACCTTCTGACAACGTCCTATGCAATGGTTCGAAGTTGAAACGCTTCGGATCATTCACAAAACGCGCGCTTCTCTAACTTTCTGAAAACAGTCTACTCAATGGTTCGAAGATGAAACGTTTCGGATCATTCACAACACTGTTTGAATAACGTCACGCACGCTTCTAGCACCTTCCGACAACGTCCTATGCAATGGTTCGAAGTTGAAACGCTTGGGATCATTCACAAAACGCGCGCTTCTCTAACTTTCTGAAAACAGTCTACTCAATGGTTCGAAGATGAAACGTTTCGGATCATTCACAACACTGTTTGAATCACGTCACGCACGCTTCTAGCACCTTCTGACAACGTCCTATGCAATGGTTCGAAGTTGAAACGCTTCGGATCATTCACAAAACGCGCGCTTCTCTAACTTTCTGAAAACAGTCTACTCAATGGTTCGAAGATGAAACGTTTCGGATCATTCACAACACTGTTTGAATAACGTCACGCACGCTTCTAGCACCTTCCGACAACGTCCTATGCAATGGTTCGAAGTTGAAACGCTTGGGATCATTCACAAAACGCGCGCTTCTCTCACTTTCTGAAAACAGTCTACTTAAAGGTTCGAAGATGAAACGTTTCGGATCATTCACAAAACTGCTTGATTCACGTCACGCACGCTTCTAGCACCTTTTGACAACGCCCTATGCATTTGTTCGAAGTTGAAACTCTTCGGATCATTCACAAAACGCGCGCTTCTCTCACTTTCTGAAAACAGTCTACTCAATGGTTCAAAGATTAAACGTTTTGGATCATTCACAAAACTGCTTGTTTCACGTAACGCACGCTTCTCTCACCTTCTAAAAACAGTCTACTCAATGGTTCAAAGATGAAACGTTTCGGATCATTTACAGCACTGCTTGATTCACGTAACGCACGTTTCTCTCACCTTCTGAAAACAGTCTACTCATTGGTTCAAAGATTAAACGTTTCAGATCATTCACAGCACTGCTTGATTCACGTAACGCACGCTTCTCTCACTTTTTGAAAACAGTCTACTCAATGGTTCGAAGTTGAAACACTTCGGATCAATCACAAAACGCGCGCTTTTCTCACTTTTTGAAAACAGTCTACTCAATGGTTCGAAGTTGAAACGTTTCAGATCATTCACAAAACTGCTTGATTCACGTCACGCACGCTTCTAGCACCTTCTGACAACGTCCTATGCAATGGTTCGAAGTTGAAACGCTTCGGATCATTCACAAAACGCGCGCTTCTCTAACTTTCTGAAAACAGTCTACTCAATGGTTCGAAGTTGAAACGTTTCAGATCATTCACAAAACTGCTTGATTCACGTCACGCACGCTTCTAGCACCTTCTGACAACGTCCTATGCAATGGTTCGAAGTTGAAACGCTTCGGATCTTTCACAATACGCGCGCTTCTCTCACTTTCTGAAAATAGTCTACTTAAAGGTTCGAAGATGAAACGTTTCGGATCATTCACAAAACTGCTTGATTCACGTCACGCACGCTTCTAGCACCTCTTGACAACGCCCTCTGCATTTGTTCGAAGTTGAAACTCTTCCGATCATTCACAAAACGCGCGCTTCTCTCACTTTCTGAAAACAGTCTACTCAATGGTTCGAAGATGAAACGTTTCGGATCATTCACAAAACTGCTTGATTCACGTCACGCACGCTTCTAGCACCTCTTGACAACGCCCTATGCATTTGTTCGAAGTTGAAACTCTTCGGATCATTCACAAAACGCGCGCTTCTCTCACTTTCTGAAAACAGTCTACTCAATGGTTCGAAGATGAAACGTTTCGGACCATTCGCAGAACTGCTTGATTCACGTAACGCACGCTTCTAGCACCTTCTGACAACGTCCTATGCAATGGTTCGAAGTTGAAACGCTTCGGATCTTTCACAAAACGCGCGCTTCTCTCACTTTCTGAAAACAGTTTACTCAATGGTTCAAAGATGAAACGTTTCGGATCATTCACAAAACTGCTTGATTCACGTCACGCACGCTTCTAGCACCTTCTGACAACGTCCTATGCAATGGTTCGAAGTTGAAACGCTTCGGATCATTCACAATACGCGCGCTTCTCTCACTTTCTGAAAACAGTCTACTCAATAGTTCGAAGGTGAAACGTTTCGGATCATTCACAAAACTGCTTGATTCACGTCACGCACGCTTCTAGCACCTTCTGACAACGTCCTATGCAATGGTTCGAAGTTAAAACGCTTCGGATCTTTCACAAAACGCGCGCTTCTCTCACTTTCTGAAAACAGTTTACTCAATGGTTCGAAGATGAAACGTTTCGGATCATTCGCAGAACTGCTTGATTCACGTAACGCACGCTTCTAGCACCTTCTGACAACGTCCTATGCAATGGTTCGAAGTTGAAACGCTTGGGATCATTCACAAAACGCGCGCTTCTCTCACTTTCTGAAAACAGTCTACTTAAAGGTTCGAAGATGAAACGTTTCGGATCATTCACAAAACTGCTTGATTCACGTCACGCACGCTTCTAGCACCTTTTGACAACGCCCTATGCATTTGTTCGAAGTTGAAACTCTTCGGATCATTCACAAAACGCGCGCTTCTCTCACTTTCTGAAAACAGTCTACTCAATGGTTCAAAGATTAAACGTTTTGGATCATTCACAAAACTGCTTGTTTCACGTAACGCACGCTTCTCTCACCTTCTAAAAACAGTCTACTCAATGGTTCAAAGATGAAACGTTTCGGATCATTTACAGCACTGCTTGATTCACGTAACGCACGTTTCTCTCACCTTCTGAAAACAGTCTACTCATTGGTTCAAAGATTAAACGTTTCAGATCATTCACAGCACTGCTTGATTCACGTAACGCACGCTTCTCTCACTTTTTGAAAACAGTCTACTCAATGGTTCGAAGTTGAAACACTTCGGATCAATCACAAAACGCGCGCTTTTCTCACTTTTTGAAAACAGTCTACTCAATGGTTCGAAGTTGAAACGTTTCAGATCATTCACAAAACTGCTTGATTCACGTCACGCACGCTTCTAGCACCTTCTGACAACGTCCTATGCAATGGTTCGAAGTTGAAACGCTTCGGATCATTCACAAAACGCGCGCTTCTCTAACTTTCTGAAAACAGTCTACTCAATGGTTCGAAGTTGAAACGTTTCAGATCATTCACAAAACTGCTTGATTCACGTCACGCACGCTTCTAGCACCTTCTGACAACGTCCTATGCAATGGTTCGAAGTTGAAACGCTTCGGATCATTCACAATACGTGCGCTTCTCTCACTTTCTGAAAATAGTCTACTTAAAGGTTCGAAGATGAAACGTTTCGGATCATTCACAAAACTGCTTGATTCACGTCACGCACGCTTCTAGCACCTCTTGACAACGCCCTATGCATTTGTTCGAAGTTGAAACTCTTCGGATCATTCACAAAACGCGCGCTTCTCTCACTTTCTGAAAACAGTCTACTCAATGGTTCGAAGATGAAACGTTTCGGATCATTCACAAAACTGCTTGATTCACGTCACGCACGCTTCTAGCACCTCTTGACAACGCCCTATGCATTTGTTCGAAGTTGAAACTCTTCGGATCATTCACAAAACGCGCGCTTCTCTCACTTTCTGAAAACAGTCTACTCAATGGTTCGAAGATGAAACGTTTCGGACCATTCGCAGAACTGCTTGATTCACGTAACGCACGCTTCTAGCACCTTCTGACAACGTCCTATGCAATGGTTCGAAGTTGAAACGCTTCGGATCTTTCACAAAACGCGCGCTTCTCTCACTTTCTGAAAACAGTTTACTCAATGGTTCAAAGATGAAACGTTTCGGATCATTCACAAAACTGCTTGATTCACGTCACGCACGCTTCTAGCACCTTCTGACAACGTCCTATGCAATGGTTCGAAGTTGAAACGCTTCGGATCATTCACAATACGCGCGCTTCTCTCACTTTCTGAAAACAGTCTACTCAATAGTTCGAAGGTGAAACGTTTCGGATCATTCACAAAACTGCTTGATTCACGTCACGCACGCTTCTAGCACCTTCTGACAACGTCCTATGCAATGGTTCGAAGTTAAAACGCTTCGGATCTTTCACAAAACGCGCGCTTCTCTCACTTTCTGAAAACAGTTTACTCAATGGTTCGAAGATGAAACGTTTCGGATCATTCGCAGAACTGCTTGATTCACGTAACGCACGCTTCTAGCACCTTCTGACAACGTCCTATGCAATGGTTCGAAGTTGAAACGCTTCGGATCTTTCACAAAACGCGCGCTTCTCTCACTTTCTGAAAACAGTTTACTCAATGGTTCGAAGATGAAACGTTTCGGATCATTCACAAAACTGCTTGATTCACGTCACGCACGCTTCTAGCACCTTCTGACAACGTCCTATGCAATGGTTCGAAGTTGAAACGCTTCGGATCATTCACAATACGCGCGCTTCTCTCACTTTCTGAAAACAGTCTACTCAATGGTTCGAAGGTGAAACGTTTCGGATCATTCACAAAACTGCTTGATTCACGTCACGCACGCTTCTAGCACCTTCTGACAACGTCCTATGCAATGGTTCGAAGTTGAAACGCTTCGGATCATTCACAATACGCGCGCTTCTCTCACTTTCTGAAAACAGTCTACTCAATGGTTCGAAGAAGAAACGTTTCGGATCATTCACAAAACTGCTTGATTCACGTTACGCACGCTTTTCTCACCTTTTGAAAACAGTCTACCTAATGGTTCGAAGTTGACACGCTTTGGATCATTCACAAAACTGCTTGATTCACGTCACGCAAGCTTCTAGCACCTTCTGACAACGTCCTATGCAATGGTTCGAAGTTGAAACGCTTCGGATCATTCACAATACGCGCGCTTCTCTCACTTTCTGAAAACAGTCTACTCAATGGTTCGAAGATGAAACGTTTCGGATCATTCACAAAACTGCTTGATTCACGTCACGCACGCTTCTAGCACCTTCTGACAACGCCCTATGCAATGGTTCGAAGTTGAAACGCTTGGGATCATTCACAATACGCGCGCTTCTCTCACTTTCTGAAAACAGTCTACTCAATGGTTCGAAGATGAAACGTTTCGGATCATTCACAAAACTGCTTGATTCACGTTACGCACGCTTCTCTCACCTTTTGAAAACAGTCTACCTAATGGTTCGAAGTTGACACGCTTCGGATCTTTCACAAAACGCGCGCTTCTCTCACTTTCTGAAAACAGTTTACTCAATGGTTCGAAGATGAAACGTTTCGGATCATTCACAAAACTGCTTGATTCACGTCACGCACGCTTCTAGCACCTTCTGACAACGTCCTATGCAATGGTTCGAAGTTGAAACGCTTCGGATCATTCACAATACGCGCGCTTCTCTCACTTTCTGAAAACAGTCTACTCAATGGTTCGAAGATGAAACGTTTCGGATCATTCACAAAACTGCTTGATTCACGTTACGCACGCTTCTCTCACCTTTTGAAAACAGTCTACCTAATGGTTCGAAGTTGACACGCTTTGGATCATTCACAAAACTGCTTGATTCACGTCACGCAAGCTGCAAGCACCTTTTGAAAACAGTCTACCTAATGGTTCGAAGTTGACACGCTTTGGATCATTCACAAAACTGCTTGATTCACGTCACGCAAGCTTCTAGCACCTTCTGACAACGTCCTATGCAATGGTTCGAAGTTGAAACGCTTCGGATCATTCACAATACGCGCGCTTCTCTCACTTTCTGAAAACAGTCTACTCAATGGTTCGAAGATGAAACGTTTCGGATCATTCACAAAACTGCTTGATTCACGTCACGCACGCTTCTAGCACCTTCTTACAACGTCCTATGCAATGGTTCGAAATTGAAACGCTTGGGATCATTCACAAAACGCGCGCTTCTCTCACTTTCTGAAAACAGTCTACTCAATAGTTCGAAGATGAAACGTTTCGGATCATTCACAACACTGTTTGAATCACGTCACGCACGCTTCTAGCACCTTCTGACAACGTCCTATGCAATGGTTCGAAGATGAAACGCTTTGGATCAATCATCATTCACAAAACGCTTCCTTTCTCACTTTCTGAAAACAGTCTACTCAATGGTTCGAAGATGAAACGTTTCGGATCATTCACAAAACTGCTTGATTCACGTCACGCACGCTTCTCTCACTTTTTGAAAACAGTCTACTCAATGGTTCGAAGTTGAAACACTTCGGATCATTCACAAAACGCGCGCTTTTCTCACTTTTTGAAAACAGTCTACTCAATGGTTCGAATATGAAACGTTTCGGATCATTCACCAAACTGCGTGATTCACGTCACGCACGCTTCTAGCACCTTCTGACAACGTCCTATGCAATGGTTCGAAGTTGAAACGCTTGGGATCATTCACAAAACGCGCGCTTCTCTCACTTTCTGAAAACAGTCTACTCAATGGTTCGAAGATGAAACGTTTCGGATCATTCACAACACTGTTTGAATCACGTCACGCACGCTTCTAGCACCTTCTGACAACGTCCTATGCAATGGTTCGAAGTTGAAACGCTTGGGATCATTCACAAAACGCGCGCTTCTCTAACTTTCTGAAAACAGTCTACTCAATGGTTCGAAGATGAAACGTTTCGGATCATTCACAACACTGTTTGAATCACGTCACGCACGCTTCTAGCACCTTCTGACAACGTCCTATGCAATGGTTCGAAGTTGAAACGCTTCGGATCATTCACAAAACGCGCGCTTCTCTAACTTTCTGAAAACAGTCTACTCAATGGTTCGAAGATGAAACGTTTCGGATCATTCACAACACTGTTTGAATAACGTCACGCACGCTTCTAGCACCTTCCGACAACGTCCTATGCAATGGTTCGAAGTTGAAACGCTTGGGATCATTCACAAAACGCGCGCTTCTCTCACTTTCTGAAAACAGTCTACTTAAAGGTTCGAAGATGAAACGTTTCGGATCATTCACAAAACTGCTTGATTCACGTCACGCACGCTTCTAGCACCTTTTGACAACGCCCTATGCATTTGTTCGAAGTTGAAACTCTTCGGATCATTCACAAAACGCGCGCTTCTCTCACTTTCTGAAAACAGTCTACTTAATGGTTCAAAGATTAAACGTTTTGGATCATTCACAAAACTGCTTGTTTCACGTAACGCACGTTTCTCTCACCTTCTGAAAACAGTCTACTCATTGGTTCAAAGATTAAACGTTTCAGATCATTCACAGCACTGCTTGATTCACGTAACGCACGCTTCTCTCACTTTTTGAAAACAGTCTACTCAATGGTTCGAAGTTGAAACACTTCGGATCAATCACAAAACGCGCGCTTTTCTCACTTTTTGAAAACAGTCTACTCAATGGTTCGAAGTTGAAACGTTTCAGATCATTCACAAAACTGCTTGATTCACGTCACGCACGCTTCTAGCACCTTCTGACAACGTCCTATGCAATGGTTCGAAGTTGAAACGCTTCGGATCATTCACAAAACGCGCGCTTCTCTAACTTTCTGAAAACAGTCTACTCAATGGTTCGAAGATGAAACGTTTCGGATCATTCACAAAACTGCTTGATTCACGTCACGCACGCTTCTAGCACCTTCTGACAACGTCCTATGCAATGGTTCGAAGTTGAAACGCTTCGGATCTTTCACAATACGCGCGCTTCTCTCACTTTCTGAAAATAGTCTACTTAAAGGTTCGAAGATGAAACGTTTCGGATCATTCACAAAACTGCTTGATTCACGTCACGCACGCTTCTAGCACCTCTTGACAACGCCCTATGCATTTGTTCGAAGTTGAAACTCTTCGGATCATTCACAAAACGCGCGCTTCTCTCACTTTCTGGAAACAGTCTACTCAATGGTTCGAAGATGAAACGTTTCGGACCATTCGCAGAACTGCTTGATTCACGTAACGCACGCTTCTAGCACCTTCTGACAACGTCCTATGCAATGGTTCGAAGTTGAAACGCTTCGGATCTTTCACAAAACGCGCGCTTCTCTCACTTTCTGAAAACAGTTTACTCAATGGTTCGAAGATGAAACGTTTCGGATCATTCACAAAACTGCTTGATTCACGTCACGCACGCTTCTAGCACCTTCTGACAACGTCCTATGCAATGGTTCGAAGTTGAAACGCTTCGGATCATTCACAATACGCGCGCTTCTCTCACTTTCTGAAAACAGTCTACTCAATGGTTCGAAGGTGAAACGTTTCGGATCATTCACAAAACTGCTTGATTCACGTCACGCACGCTTCTAGCACCTCTTGACAACGCCCTATGCATTTGTTCGAAGTTGAAACTCTTCGGATCATTCACAAAACGCGCGCTTCTCTCACTTTCTGAAAACAGTCTACTCAATGGTTCGAAGATGAAACGTTTCGGACCATTCGCAGAACTGCTTGATTCACGTAACGCACGCTTCTAGCACCTTCTGACAACGTCCTATGCAATGGTTCGAAGTTGAAACGCTTGGGATCATTCACAATACGCGCGCTTCTCTCACTTTCTGAAAACAGTCTACTCAATGGTTCGAAGATGAAACGTTTCGGATCATTCACAAAACTGCTTGATTCACGTTACGCACGCTTCTCTCACCTTTTGAAAACAGTCTACCTAATGGTTCGAAGTTGACACGCTTCGGATCTTTCACAAAACGCGCGCTTCTCTCACTTTCTGAAAACAGTTTACTCAATGGTTCGAAGATGAAACGTTTCGGATCATTCACAAAACTGCTTGATTCACGTCACGCACGCTTCTAGCACCTTCTGACAACGTCCTATGCAATGGTTCGAAGTTGAAACGCTTCGGATCATTCACAATACGCGCGCTTCTCTCACTTTCTGAAAACAGTCTACTCAATGGTTCGAAGATGAAACGTTTCGGATCATTCACAAAACTGCTTGATTCACGTTACGCACGCTTCTCTCACCTTTTGAAAACAGTCTACCTAATGGTTCGAAGTTGACACGCTTTGGATCATTCACAAAACTGCTTGATTCACGTCACGCAAGCTTCTAGCACCTTTTGAAAACAGTCTACCTAATGGTTCGAAGTTGACACGCTTTGGATCATTCACAAAACTGCTTGATTCACGTCACGCAAGCTTCTAGCACCTTCTGACAACGTCCTATGCAATGGTTCGAAGTTGAAACGCTTCGGATCATTCACAATACGCGCGCTTCTCTCACTTTCTGAAAACAGTCTACTCAATGGTTCGAAGATGAAACGTTTCGGATCATTCACAAAACTGCTTGATTCACGTCACGCACGCTTCTAGCACCTTCTGACAACGTCCTATGCAATGGTTCGAAGTTGAAACGCTTGGGATCATTCACAAAACGCGCGCTTCTCTCACTTTCTGAAAATAGTCTACTCAATGGTTAGAAGATGAAACGTTTCGGATCATTCACAACACTGTTTGAATCACGTCACGCACGCTTCTAGCACCTTCTGACAACGTCCTATGCAATGGTTCGAAGATGAAACGCTTTGGATCAATCATCATTCACAAAACGCTTCCTTTCTCACTTTCTGAAAACAGTCTACTCAATGGTTCGAAGATGAAACGTTTCGGATCATTCACAAAACTGCTTGATTCACGTCACGCACGCTTCTCTCACTTTTTGAAAACAGTCTACTCAATGGTTCGAAGTTGAAACACTTCGGATCATTCACAAAACGCGCGCTTTTCTCACTTTTTGAAAACAGTCTACTCAATGGTTCGAAGATGAAACGTTTCGGATCATTCACCAAACTGCTTGATTCACGTCACGCACGCTTCTAGCACCTTCTGACAACGTCCTATGCAATGGTTCGAAGTGAAAACGCTTCGGATCATTCACAAAACGCGCGCTTCTCTCACTTTCTGAAAACAGTCTACTCAATGGTTCGAAGATGAAACGTTTCGGATCATTCACAAAACTGCTCGATTCACGTCACGCACGCTTCTAGCACCTTCTGACAACGTCCTATGCAATGGTTCGAAGTTGAAACGCTTCGGATCATTCACAAAACGCGCGCTTTTCTCACTTTTTGAAAACAGTCTACTCAATGGTTCGAAGATGAAACGTTTCGGATCATTCACAAAACTGCTTGATTCACGTCACGCACGCTTCTCTCACTTTTTGAAAACAGTCTACTCAATGGTTCGAAATTGAAACACTTCGGATCATTCACAAAACGCGCGCTTTTCTCACTTTTTGAAAACAGTCTACTCAATGGTTCGAAGATGAAACGTTTTGGATCATTCACAAAACTACTTGATTCACGTCACGCACGCTTCTAGCACCTTCTGACAACGTCCTATGCAATGGTTCGAAGATGAAACGCTTTGGATCAATCATCATTCACAAAACGCTTCCTTTCTCACTTTCTGAAAACAGTCTACTCAATGGTTCGAAGATGAAACGTTTCGGATCATTCACAAAACTGCTTGATTCACGTCACGCACGCTTCTAGCACCTTTTGACAACGCCCTATGCATTTGTTCGAAGTTGAAACTCTTCGGATCATTCACAAAACGCGCGCTTCTCTCACTTTCTGAAAACAGTCTACTTAATGGTTCAAAGATTAAACGTTTTGGATCATTCACAAAACTGCTTGTTTCACGTAACGCACGCTTCTCTCACCTTCTAAAAACAGTCTACTCAATGGTTCAAAGATGAAACGTTTCGGATCATTTACAGCACTGCTTGATTCACGTAACGCACGTTTCTCTCACCTTCTGAAAACAGTCTACTCATTGGTTCAAAGATTAAACGTTTCAGATCATTCACAGCACTGCTTGATTCACGTAACGCACGCTTCTCTCACTTTTTGAAAACAGTCTACTCAATGGTTCGAAGTTGAAACACTTCGGATCAATCACAAAACGCGCGCTTTTCTCACTTTTTGAAAACAGTCTACTCAATGGTTCGAAGTTGAAACGTTTCAGATCATTCACAAAACTGCTTGATTCACGTCACGCACGCTTCTAGCACCTTCTGACAACGTCCTATGCAATGGTTCGAAGTTGAAACGCTTCGGATCATTCACAAAACGCGCGCTTCTCTAACTTTCTGAAAACAGTCTACTCAATGGTTCGAAGATGAAACGTTTCGGATCATTCACAAAACTGCTTGATTCACGTCACGCACGCTTCTAGCACCTTCTGACAACGTCCTATGCAATGGTTCGAAGTTGAAACGCTTCGGATCTTTCACAATACGCGCGCTTCTCTCACTTTCTGAAAATAGTCTACTTAAAGGTTCGAAGATGAAACGTTTCGGATCATTCACAAAACTGCTTGATTCACGTCACGCACGCTTCTAGCACCTCTTGACAACGTCCTATGCAATGGTTCGAAGTTGAAACGCTTCGGATCATTCACAATACGCGCGCTTCTCTCACTTTCTGAAAACAGTCTACTCAATGGTTCGAAGGTGAAACGTTTCGGATCATTCACAAAACTGCTTGATTCACGTCACGCACGCTTCTAGCACCTCTTGACAACGCCCTATGCATTTGTTCGAAGTTGAAACTCTTCGGATCATTCACAAAACGCGCGCTTCTCTCACTTTCTGAAAACAGTCTACTCAATGGTTCGAAGATGAAACGTTTCGGACCATTCGCAGAACTGCTTGATTCACGTCACGCACGCTTCTCTCACTTTTTGAAAACAGTCTACTCAATGGTTCGAAATTGAAACACTTCGGATCATTCACAAAACGCGCGCTTTTCTCACTTTTTGAAAACAGTCTACTCAATGGTTCGAAGATGAAACGTTTTGGATCATTCACAAAACTACTTGATTCACGTCACGCACGCTTCTAGCACCTTCTGACAACGTCCTATGCAATGGTTCGAAGATGAAACGCTTTGGATCAATCATCATTCACAAAACGCTTCCTTTCTCACTTTCTGAAAACAGTCTACTCAATGGTTCGAAGATGAAACGTTTCGGATCATTCACAAAACTGCTTGATTCACGTCACGCACGCTTCTCTCACTTTTTGAAAACAGTCTACTCAATGGTTCGAAGTTGAAACACTTCGGATCATTCACAAAACGCGCGCTTTTCTCACTTTTTGAAAACAGTCTACTCAATGGTTCGAAGATGAAACGTTTCGGATCATTCACCAAACTGCTTGATTCACGTCACGCACGCTTCTAGCACCTTCTGACAACGTCCTATGCAATGGTTCGAAGTGGAAACGCTTCGGATCATTCACAAAACGCGCGCTTCTCTCACTTTCTGAAAACAGTCTACTCAATGGTTCGAAGATGAAACGTTTCGGATCATTCACAAAACTGCTCGATTCACGTCACGCACGCTTCTAGCACCTTCTGACAACGTCCTATGCAATGGTTCGAAGTTGAAACGCTTCGGATCATTCACAAAACGCGCGCTTTTCTCACTTTTTGAAAACAGTCTACTCAATGGTTCGAAGATGAAACGTTTCGGATCATTCACAAAACTGCTTGATTCACGTCACGCACGCTTCTCTCACTTTTTGAAAACAGTCTACTCAATGGTTCGAAATTGAAACACTTCGGATCATTCACAAAACGCGCGCTTTTCTCACTTTTTGAAAACAGTCTACTCAATGGTTCGAAGATGAAACGTTTTGGATCATTCACAAAACTACTTGATTCACGTCACGCACGCTTCTAGCACCTTCTGACAACGCCCTATGCAATGGTTCGAAGTTGAAACGCTTTGGATCAATCATCATTCACAAAACGCTTCCTTTCTCACTTTCTGAAAACAGTCTACTCAATGGTTCGAAGATGAAACGTTTCGGATCATTCACAAAACTACTTGATTCACGTCACGCACGCTTCTAGCACCTTCTGACAACGTCCTATGCAATGGTTCGAAGATGAAACGCTTTGGATCAATCATCATTCACAAAACGCTTCCTTTCTCACTTTCTGAAAACAGTCTACTCAATGGTTCGAAGATGAAACGTTTCGGATCATTCACAAAACTGCTTGATTCACGTCACGCACGCTTCTCTCACTTTTTGAAAACAGTCTACTCAATGGTTCGAAGTTGAAACACTTCGGATCATTCACAAAACGCGCGCTTTTCTCACTTTTTGAAAACAGTCTACTCAATGGTTCGAAGATGAAACGTTTCGGATCATTCACCAAACTGCTTGATTCACGTCACGCACGCTTCTAGCACCTTCTGACAACGTCCTATGCAATGGTTCGAAGTGGAAACGCTTCGGATCATTCACAAAACGCGCGCTTCTCTCACTTTCTGAAAACAGTCTACTCAATGGTTCGAAGATGAAACGTTTCGGATCATTCACAAAACTGCTCGATTCACGTCACGCACGCTTCTAGCACCTTCTGACAACGTCCTATGCAATGGTTCGAAGTTGAAACGCTTCGGATCATTCACAAAACGCGCGCTTTTCTCACTTTTTGAAAACAGTCTACTCAATGGTTCGAAGATGAAACGTTTCGGATCATTCACAAAACTGCTTGATTCACGTCACGCACGCTTCTAGCACCTTCTGACAACGCCCTATGCAATGGTTCGAAGTTGAAACGCTTGGGATCATTCACAAAACGCGCGCTTCTCTCACTTTCTGAAAACAGTCTACTTAATGGTTCAAAGATTAAACGTTTTGGATCATTCACAAAACTGCTTGTTTCACGTAACGCACGCTTCTCTCACCTTCTAAAAACAGTCTACTCATTGGTTCAAAGATTAAACGTTTCAGATCATTCACAGCACTGCTTGATTCACGTAACGCACGCTTCTCTCACTTTTTGAAAACAGTCTACTCAATGGTTCGAAGTTGAAACACTTCGGATCAATCACAAAACGCGCGCTTTTCTCACTTTTTGAAAACAGTCTACTCAATGGTTCGAAGTTGAAACGTTTCAGATCATTCACAAAACTGCTTGATTCACGTCACGCACGCTTCTAGCACCTTCTGACAACGTCCTATGCAATGGTTCGAAGTTGAAACGCTTCGGATCATTCACAAAACGCGCGCTTCTCTAACTTTCTGAAAACAGTCTACTCAATGGTTCGAAGATGAAACGTTTCGGATCATTCACAAAACTGCTTGATTCACGTCACGCACGCTTCTAGCACCTTCTGACAACGTCCTATGCAATGGTTCGAAGTTGAAACGCTTCGGATCTTTCACAATACGCGCGCTTCTCTCACTTTCTGAAAATAGTCTACTTAAAGGTTCGAAGATGAAACGTTTCGGATCATTCACAAAACTGCTTGATTCACGTCACGCACGCTTCTAGCACCTCTTGACAACGCCCTATGCATTTGTTCGAAGTTGAAACTCTTCGGATCATTCACAAAACGCGCGCTTCTCTCACTTTCTGGAAACAGTCTACTCAATGGTTCGAAGATGAAACGTTTCGGACCATTCGCAGAACTGCTTGATTCACGTAACGCACGCTTCTAGCACCTTCTGACAACGTCCTATGCAATGGTTCGAAGTTGAAACGCTTCGGATCTTTCACAAAACGCGCGCTTCTCTCACTTTCTGAAAACAGTTTACTCAATGGTTCGAAGATGAAACGTTTCGGATCATTCACAAAACTGCTTGATTCACGTCACGCACGCTTCTAGCACCTTCTGACAACGTCCTATGCAATGGTTCGAAGTTGAAACGCTTCGGATCATTCACAATACGCGCGCTTCTCTCACTTTCTGAAAACAGTCTACTCAATGGTTCGAAGGTGAAACGTTTCGGATCATTCACAAAACTGCTTGATTCACGTTACGCACGCTTTTCTCACCTTTTGAAAACAGTCTACCTAATGGTTCGAAGTTGACACGCTTTGGATCATTCACAAAACTGCTTGATTCACGTCACGCAAGCTTCTAGCACCTTCTGACAACGTCCTATGCAATGGTTCGAAGTTGAAACGCTTGGGATCATTCACAAAACGCGCGCTTCTCTCACTTTCTGAAAACAGTCTACTCAATGGTTCGAAGATGAAACGTTTCGGATCATTCACAACACTGTTTGAATCACGTCACGCACGCTTCTAGCACCTTCTGACAACGTCCTATGCAATGGTTCGAAGATGAAACGCTTTGGATCAATCATCATTCACAAAACGCTTCCTTTCTCACTTTCTGAAAACAGTCTACTCAATGGTTCGAAGATGAAACGTTTCGGATCATTCACAAAACTGCTTGATTCACGTCACGCACGCTTCTCTCACTTTTTGAAAACAGTCTACTCAATGGTTCGAAGTTGAAACACTTCGGATCATTCACAAAACGCGCGCTTTTCTCACTTTTTGAAAACAGTCTACTTAATGGTTCGAAGATGAAACGTTTCGGATCATTCACCAAACTGCTTGATTCACGTCACGCACGCTTCTAGCACCTTCTGACAACGTCCTATGCAATGGTTCGAAGTTGAAACGCTTGGGATCATTCACAAAACGCGCGCTTCTCTCACTTTCTGAAAACAGTCTACTCAATGGTTCGAAGATGAAACGTTTCGGATCATTCACAACACTGTTTGAATCACGTCACGCACGCTTCTAGCACCTTCTGACAACGTCCTATGCAATGGTTCGAAGTTGAAACGCTTGGGATCATTCACAAAACGCGCGCTTCTCTAACTTTCTGAAAACAGTCTACTCAATGGTTCGAAGATGAAACGTTTCGGATCATTCACAACACTGTTTGAATCACGTCACGCACGCTTCTAGCACCTTCTGACAACGTCCTATGCAATGGTTCGAAGTTGAAACGCTTGGGATCATTCACAAAACGCGCGCTTCTCTCACTTTCTGAAAACAGTCTACTTAAAGGTTCGAAGATGAAACGTTTCGGATCATTCACAAAACTGCTTGATTCACGTCACGCACGCTTCTAGCACCTTTTGACAACGCCCTATGCATTTGTTCGAAGTTGAAACTCTTCGGATCATTCACAAAACGCGCGCTTCTCTCACTTTCTGAAAACAGTCTACTTAATGGTTCAAAGATTAAACGTTTTGGATCATTCACAAAACTGCTTGTTTCACGTAACGCACGCTTCTCTCACCTTCTAAAAACAGTCTACTCAATGGTTCAAAGATGAAACGTTTCGGATCATTTACAGCACTGCTTGATTCACGTAACGCACGTTTCTCTCACCTTCTGAAAACAGTCTACTCATTGGTTCAAAGATTAAACGTTTCAGATCATTCACAGCACTGCTTGATTCACGTAACGCACGCTTCTCTCACTTTTTGAAAACAGTCTACTCAATGGTTCGAAGTTGAAACACTTCGGATCAATCACAAAACGCGCGCTTTTCTCACTTTTTGAAAACAGTCTACTCAATGGTTCGAAGTTGAAACGTTTCAGATCATTCACAAAACTGCTTGATTCACGTCACGCACGCTTCTAGCACCTTCTGACAACGTCCTATGCAATGGTTCGAAGTTGAAACGCTTCGGATCTTTCACAAAACGCGCGCTTCTCTCACTTTCTGAAAACAGTTTACTCAATGGTTCGAAGAAGAAACGTTTCGGATCATTCACAAAACTGCTTGATTCACGTTACGCACGCTTTTCTCACCTTTTGAAAACAGTCTACCTAATGGTTCGAAGTTGACACGCTTTGGATCATTCACAATACGCGCGCTTCTCTCACTTTCTGAAAACAGTCTACTCAATGGTTCGAAGGTGAAACGTTTCGGATCATTCACAAAACTGCTTGATTCACGTCACGCACGCTTCTAGCACCTTCTGACAACGTCCTATGCAATGGTTCGAAGTTGAAACGCTTCGGATCATTCACAATACGCGCGCTTCTCTCACTTTCTGAAAACAGTCTACTCAATGGTTCGAAGGTGAAACGTTTCGGATCATTCACAAAACTGCTTGATTCACGTCACGCACGCTTCTAGCACCTTCTGACAACGTCCTATGCAATGGTTCGAAGTTGAAACGCTTCGGATCTTTCACAAAACGCGCGCTTGACAACGCCCTATGCATTTGTTCGAAGTTGAAACGCTTCGGATCTTTCACAAAACGCGCGCTTCTCTCACTTTCTGAAAACAGTTTACTCAATGGTTCAAAGATGAAACGTTTCGGATCATTCACAAAACTGCTTGATTCACGTCACGCACGCTTCTAGCACCTTCTGACAACGTCCTATGCAATGGTTCGAAGTTGAAACGCTTCGGATCATTCACAATACGCGCGCTTCTCTCACTTTCTGAAAACAGTCTACTCAATGGTTCGAAGGTGAAACGTTTCGGATCATTCACAAAGCTGCTTGATTCACGTCACGCACGCTTCTAGCACCTTCTGACAACGTCCTATGCAATGGTTCGAAGTTGAAACGCTTCGGATCATTCACAATACGCGCGCTTCTCTCACTTTCTGAAAACAGTCTACTCAATGGTTCGAAGGTGAAACGTTTCGGATCATTCACAAAACTGCTTGATTCACGTCACGCACGCTTCTAGCACCTTCTGACAACGTCCTATGCAATGGTTCGAAGTTGAAACGCTTCGGATCTTTCACAAAACGCGCGCTTCTCTCACTTTCTGAAAACAGTTTACTCAATGGTTCGAAGATGAAACGTTTCGGATCATTCACAAAACTGCTTGATTCACGTTACGCACGCTTCTAGCACCTTCTGACAACGTCCTATGCAATGGTTCGAAGTTGAAACGCTTCGGATCTTTCACAAAACGCGCGCTTCTCTCACTTTCTGAAAACAGTCTACTCAATGGTTCGAAGAAGAAACGTTTCGGATCATTCACAAAACTGCTTGATTCACGTTACGCACGCTTTTCTCACCTTTTGAAAACAGTCTACCTAATGGTTCGAAGTTGACACGCTTTGGATCATTCACAAAACTGCTTGATTCACGTCACGCAAGCTTCTAGCACCTTCTGACAACGTCCTATGCAATGGTTCGAAGTTGAAACGCTTCGGATCATTCACAATACGCGCGCTTCTCTCACTTTCTGAAAACAGTCTACTCAATGGTTCGAAGATGAAACGTTTCGGATCATTCACAAAACTGCTTGATTCACGTCACGCACGCTTCTAGCACCTTCTGACAACGCCCTATGCAATGGTTCGAAGTTGAAACGCTTGGGATCATTCACAATACGCGCGCTTCTCTCACTTTCTGAAAACAGTCTACTCAATGGTTCGAAGATGACACGCTTCGGATCATTCACAAAACTGCTTGATTCACGTTACGCACGCTTCTCTCACCTTTTGAAAACAGTCTACCTAATGGTTCGAAGTTGACACGCTTCGGATCTTTCTCAAAACGCGCGCTTCTCTCACTTTCTGAAAACAGTTTACTCAATGGTTCGAAGATGAAACGTTTCGGATCATTCACAAAACTGCTTGATTCACGTCACGCACGCTTCTAGCACCTTCTGACAACGTCCTATGCAATGGTTCGAAGTTGAAACGCTTCGGATCATTCACAATACGCGCGCTTCTCTCACTTTCTGAAAACAGTCTACTCAATGGTTCAAAGATGAAACGTTTCGGATCATTCACAAAACTGCTTGATTCACGTTACGCACGCTTCTCTCACCTTTTGAAAACAGTCTACCTAATGGTTCGAAGTTGACACGCTTTGGATCATTCACAAAACTGCTTGATTCACGTCACGCAAGCTTCTAGCACCTTTTGAAAACAGTCTACCTAATGGTTCGAAGTTGACACGCTTTGGATCATTCACAAAACTGCTTGATTCACGTCACGCAAGCTTCTAGCACCTTCTGACAACGTCCTATGCAATGGTTCGAAGTTGAAACGCTTCGGATCATTCACAATACGCGCGCTTCTCTCACTTTCTGAAAACAGTCTACTCAATGGTTCGAAGATGAAACGTTTCGGATCATTCACAAAACTGCTTGATTCACGTCACGCACGCTTCTAGCACCTTCTGACAACGTCCTATGCAATGGTTCGAAGTTGAAACGCTTGGGATCATTCACAAAACGCGCGCTTCTCTCACTTTCTGAAAACAGTCTACTCAATGATTCGAAGATGAAACGTTTCGGATCATTCACAACACTGTTTGAATCACGTCACGCACGCTTCTAGCACCTTCTGACAACGTCCTATGCAATGGTTCGAAGATGAAACGCTTTGGATCAATCATCATTCACAAAACGCTTCCTTTCTCACTTTCTGAAAACAGTCTACTCAATGGTTCGAAGATGAAACGTTTCGGATCATTCACAAAACTGCTTGATTCACGTCACGCACGCTTCTCTCACTTTTTGAAAACAGTCTACTCAATGGTTCGAAGTTGAAACACTTCGGATCATTCACAAAACGCGCGCTTTTCTCACTTTTTGAAAACAGTCTACTCAATGGTTCGAAGATGAAACGTTTCGGATCATTCACCAAACTGCTTGATTCACGTCACGCACGCTTCTAGCACCTTCTGACAACGTCCTATGCAATGGTTCGAAGTTGAAACGCTTGGGATCATTCACAAAACGCGCGCTTCTCTCACTTTCTGAAAACAGTCTACTCAATGGTTCGAAGATGAAACGTTTCGGATCATTCACAACACTGTTTGAATCACGTCACGCACGCTTCTAGCACCTTCTGACAACGTCCTATGCAATGGTTCGAAGTTGAAACGCTTGGGATCATTCACAAAACGCGCGCTTCTCTAACTTTCTGAAAACAGTCTACTCAATGGTTCGAAGATGAAACGTTTCGGATCATTAACAACACTGTTTGAATCACGTCACGCACGCTTCTAGCACCTTCTGACAACGTCCTATGCAATGGTTCGAAGTTGAAACGCTTCGGATCTTTCACAAAACGCGCGCTTCTCTCACTTTCTGAAAACAGTTTACTCAATGGTTCGAAGATGAAACGTTTCGGATCATTCACAAAACTGCTTGATTCACGTCACGCACGCTTCTAGCACCTTCTGACAACGTCCTATGCAATGGTTCGAAGTTGAAACGCTTCGGATCATTCACAAAACGCGCGCTTCTCTCACTTTCTGAAAACAGTCTACTTAATGGTTCAAAGATTAAACGTTTCGGATCATTCACAAAACTGCTTGATTCACGTCACGCACGCTTCTAGCACCTTTTGACAACGCCCTATGCATTTGTTCGAAGTTGAAACTCTTCGGATCATTCACAAAACGCGCGCTTCTCTCACTTTCTGAAAACAGTCTACTTAATGGTTCAAAGATTAAACGTTTTGGATCATTCACAAAACTGCTTGTTTCACGTAACGCACGCTTCTCTCACCTTCTAAAAACAGTCTACTCAATGGTTCAAAGATGAAACGTTTCGGATCATTTACAGCACTGCTTGATTCACGTAACGCACGTTTCTCTCACCTTCTGAAAACAGTCTACTCATTGGTTCAAAGATTAAACGTTTCAGATCATTCACAGCACTGCTTGATTCACGTAACGCACGCTTCTCTCACTTTTTGAAAACAGTCTACTCAATGGTTCGAAGTTGAAACACTTCGGATCAATCACAAAACGCGCGCTTTTCTCACTTTTTGAAAACAGTCTACTCAATGGTTCGAAGTTGAAACGTTTCAGATCATTCACAAAACTGCTTGATTCACGTCACGCACGCTTCTAGCACCTTCTGACAACGTCCTATGCAATGGTTCGAAGTTGAAACGCTTCGGATCTTTCACAAAACGCGCGCTTCTCTCACTTTCTGAAAACAGTTTACTCAATGGTTCGAAGAAGAAACGTTTCGGATCATTCACAAAACTGCTTGATTCACGTTACGCACGCTTTTCTCACCTTTTGAAAACAGTCTACCTAATGGTTCGAAGTTGACACGCTTTGGATCATTCACAATACGCGCGCTTCTCTCACTTTCTGAAAACAGTCTACTCAATGGTTCGAAGGTGAAACGTTTCGGATCATTCACAAAACTGCTTGATTCACGTCACGCACGCTTCTAGCACCTTCTGACAACGTCCTATGCAATGGTTCGAAGTTGAAACGCTTCGGATCATTCACAATACGCGCGCTTCTCTCACTTTCTGAAAACAGTCTACTCAATGGTTCGAAGGTGAAACGTTTCGGATCATTCACAAAACTGCTTGATTCACGTCACGCACGCTTCTAGCACCTTCTGACAACGTCCTATGCAATGGTTCGAAGTTGAAACGCTTCGGATCTTTCACAAAACGCGCGCTTGACAACGCCCTATGCATTTGTTCGAAGTTGAAACGCTTCGGATCTTTCACAAAACGCGCGCTTCTCTCACTTTCTGAAAACAGTTTACTCAATGGTTCAAAGATGAAACGTTTCGGATCATTCACAAAACTGCTTGATTCACGTCACGCACGCTTCTAGCACCTTCTGACAACGTCCTATGCAATGGTTCGAAGTTGAAACGCTTCGGATCATTCACAATACGCGCGCTTCTCTCACTTTCTGAAAACAGTCTACTCAATGGTTCGAAGGTGAAACGTTTCGGATCATTCACAAAGCTGCTTGATTCACGTCACGCACGCTTCTAGCACCTTCTGACAACGTCCTATGCAATGGTTCGAAGTTGAAACGCTTCGGATCATTCACAATACGCGCGCTTCTCTCACTTTCTGAAAACAGTCTACTCAATGGTTCGAAGGTGAAACGTTTCGGATCATTCACAAAACTGCTTGATTCACGTCACGCACGCTTCTAGCACCTTCTGACAACGTCCTATGCAATGGTTCGAAGTTGAAACGCTTCGGATCTTTCACAAAACGCGCGCTTCTCTCACTTTCTGAAAACAGTTTACTCAATGGTTCGAAGATGAAACGTTTCGGATCATTCACAAAACTGCTTGATTCACGTTACGCACGCTTCTAGCACCTTCTGACAACGTCCTATGCAATGGTTCGAAGTTGAAACGCTTCGGATCATTCACAATACGCGCGCTTCTCTCACTTTCTGAAAACAGTCTACTCAATGGTTCGAAGATGAAACGTTTCGGATCATTCACAAAACTGCTTGATTCACGTTACGCACGCTTCTAGCACCTTCTGACAACGTCCTATGCAATGGTTCGAAGTTGAAACGCTTCGGATCATTCACAATACGCGCGCTTCTCTCACTTTCTGAAAACAGTCTACTCAATGGTTCGAAGAAGAAACGTTTCGGATCATTCACAAAACTGCTTGATTCACGTTACGCACGCTTTTCTCACCTTTTGAAAACAGTCTACCTAATGGTTCGAAGTTGACACGCTTTGGATCATTCACAAAACTGCTTGATTCACGTCACGCAAGCTTCTAGCACCTTCTGACAACGTCCTATGCAATGGTTCGAAGTTGAAACGCTTCGGATCATTCACAATACGCGCGCTTCTCTCACTTTCTGAAAACAGTCTACTCAATGGTTCGAAGATGAAACGTTTCGGATCATTCACAAAACTGCTTGATTCACGTCACGCACGCTTCTAGCACCTTCTGACAACGCCCTATGCAATGGTTCGAAGTTGAAACGCTTGGGATCATTCACAATACGCGCGCTTCTCTCACTTTCTGAAAACAGTCTACTCAATGGTTCGAAGATGACACGCTTCGGATCATTCACAAAACTGCTTGATTCACGTTACGCACGCTTCTCTCACCTTTTGAAAACAGTCTACCTAATGGTTCGAAGTTGACACGCTTCGGATCTTTCTCAAAACGCGCGCTTCTCTCACTTTCTGAAAACAGTTTACTCAATGGTTCGAAGATGAAACGTTTCGGATCATTCACAAAACTGCTTGATTCACGTCACGCACGCTTCTAGCACCTTCTGACAACGTCCTATGCAATGGTTCGAAGTTGAAACGCTTCGGATCATTCACAATACGCGCGCTTCTCTCACTTTCTGAAAACAGTCTACTCAATGGTTCAAAGATGAAACGTTTCGGATCATTCACAAAACTGCTTGATTCACGTTACGCACGCTTCTCTCACCTTTTGAAAACAGTCTACCTAATGGTTCGAAGTTGACACGCTTTGGATCATTCACAAAACTGCTTGATTCACGTCACGCAAGCTTCTAGCACCTTTTGAAAACAGTCTACCTAATGGTTCGAAGTTGACACGCTTTGGATCATTCACAAAACTGCTTGATTCACGTCACGCAAGCTTCTAGCACCTTCTGACAACGTCCTATGCAATGGTTCGAAGTTGAAACGCTTCGGATCATTCACAATACGCGCGCTTCTCTCACTTTCTGAAAACAGTCTACTCAATGGTTCGAAGATGAAACGTTTCGGATCATTCACAAAACTGCTTGATTCACGTCACGCACGCTTCTAGCACCTTCTGACAACGTCCTATGCAATGGTTCGAAGTTGAAACGCTTGGGATCATTCACAAAACGCGCGCTTCTCTCACTTTCTGAAAACAGTCTACTCAATGATTCGAAGATGAAACGTTTCGGATCATTCACAACACTGTTTGAATCACGTCACGCACGCTTCTAGCACCTTCTGACAACGTCCTATGCAATGGTTCGAAGATGAAACGCTTTGGATCAATCATCATTCACAAAACGCTTCCTTTCTCACTTTCTGAAAACAGTCTACTCAATGGTTCGAAGATGAAACGTTTCGGATCATTCACAAAACTGCTTGATTCACGTCACGCACGCTTCTCTCACTTTTTGAAAACAGTCTACTCAATGGTTCGAAGTTGAAACACTTCGGATCATTCACAAAACGCGCGCTTTTCTCACTTTTTGAAAACAGTCTACTCAATGGTTCGAAGATGAAACGTTTCGGATCATTCACCAAACTGCTTGATTCACGTCACGCACGCTTCTAGCACCTTCTGACAACGTCCTATGCAATGGTTCGAAGTTGAAACGCTTGGGATCATTCACAAAACGCGCGCTTCTCTCACTTTCTGAAAACAGTCTACTCAATGGTTCGAAGATGAAACGTTTCGGATCATTCACAACACTGTTTGAATCACGTCACGCACGCTTCTAGCACCTTCTGACAACGTCCTATGCAATGGTTCGAAGTTGAAACGCTTGGGATCATTCACAAAACGCGCGCTTCTCTAACTTTCTGAAAACAGTCTACTCAATGGTTCGAAGATGAAACGTTTCGGATCATTCACAACACTGTTTGAATCACGTCACGCACGCTTCTAGCACCTTCTGACAACGTCCTATGCAATGGTTCGAAGTTGAAACGCTTCGGATCTTTCACAAAACGCGCGCTTCTCTCACTTTCTGAAAACAGTTTACTCAATGGTTCGAAGATGAAACGTTTCGGATCATTCACAAAACTGCTTGATTCACGTCACGCACGCTTCTAGCACCTTCTGACAACGTCCTATGCAATGGTTCGAAGTTGAAACGCTTCGGATCATTCACAATACGCGCGCTTCTCTCACTTTCTGAAAACAGTCTACTCAATGGTTCGAAGAAGAAACGTTTCGGATCATTCACAAAACTGCTTGATTCACGTTACGCACGCTTTTCTCACCTTTTGAAAACAGTCTACCTAATGGTTCGAAGTTGACACGCTTTGGATCATTCACAAAACTGCTTGATTCACGTCACGCAAGCTTCTAGCACCTTCTGACAACGTCCTATGCAATGGTTCGAAGTTGAAACGCTTCGGATCATTCACAATACGCGCGCTTCTCTCACTTTCTGAAAACAGTCTACTCAATGGTTCGAAGATGAAACGTTTCGGATCATTCACAAAACTGCTTGATTCACGTCACGCACGCTTCTAGCACCTTCTGACAACGCCCTATGCAATGGTTCGAAGTTGAAACGCTTGGGATCATTCACAATACGCGCGCTTCTCTCACTTTCTGAAAACAGTCTACTCAATGGTTCGAAGATGACACGCTTCGGATCATTCACAAAACTGCTTGATTCACGTTACGCACGCTTCTCTCACCTTTTGAAAACAGTCTACCTAATGGTTCGAAGTTGACACGCTTCGGATCTTTCTCAAAACGCGCGCTTCTCTCACTTTCTGAAAACAGTTTACTCAATGGTTCGAAGATGAAACGTTTCGGATCATTCACAAAACTGCTTGATTCACGTCACGCACGCTTCTAGCACCTTCTGACAACGTCCTATGCAATGGTTCGAAGTTGAAACGCTTCGGATCATTCACAATACGCGCGCTTCTCTCACTTTCTGAAAACAGTCTACTCAATGGTTCGAAGATGAAACGTTTCGGATCATTCACAAAACTGCTTGATTCACGTTACGCACGCTTCTCTCACCTTTTGAAAACAGTCTACTCAATGGTTCGAAGTTGACACGCTTTGGATCATTCACAAAACTGCTTGATTCACGTCACGCAAGCTTCTAGCACCTTTTGAAAACAGTCTACCTAATGGTTCGAAGTTGACACGCTTTGGATCATTCACAAAACTGCTTGATTCACGTCACGCAAGCTTCTAGCACCTTCTGACAACGTCCTATGCAATGGTTCGAAGTTGAAACGCTTCGGATCATTCACAATACGCGCGCTTCTCTCACTTTCTGAAAACAGTCTACTCAATGGTTCGAAGATGAAACGTTTCGGATCATTCACAAAACTGCTTGATTCACGTCACGCACGCTTCTAGCACCTTCTGACAACGTCCTATGCAATGGTTCGAAGTTGAAACGCTTGGGATCATTCACAAAACGCGCGCTTCTCTCACTTTCTGAAAACAGTCTACTCAATGGTTCGAAGATGAAACGTTTCGGATCATTCACAACACTGTTTGAATCACGTCACGCACGCTTCTAGCACCTTCTGACAACGTCCTATGCAATGGTTCGAAGATGAAACGCTTTGGATCAATCATCATTCACAAAACGCTTCCTTTCTCACTTTCTGAAAACAGTCTACTCAATGGTTCGAAGATGAAACGTTTCGGATCATTCACAAAACTGCTTGATTCACGTCACGCGCGCTTTTCTCACTTTTTGAAAACAGTCTACTCAATGGTTCGAAGATGAAACGTTTCGGATCATTCACCAAACTGCTTGATTCACGTCACGCACGCTTCTAGCACCTTCTGACAACGTCCTATGCAATGGTTCGAAGTTGAAACGCTTGGGATCATTCACAAAACGCGCGCTTCTCTCACTTTCTGAAAACAGTCTACTCAATGGTTCGAAGATGAAACGTTTCGGATCATTCACAACACTGTTTGAATCACGTCACGCACGCTTCTAGCACCTTCTGACAACGTCCTATGCAATGGTTCGAAGTTGAAACGCTTGGGATCATTCACAAAACGCGCGCTTCTCTAACTTTCTGAAAACAGTCTACTCAATGGTTCGAAGATGAAACGTTTCGGATCATTCACAACACTGTTTGAATCACGTCACGCACGCTTCTAGCACCTTCTGACAACGTCCTATGCAATGGTTCGAAGTTGAAACGCTTCGGATCATTCACAAAACGCGCGCTTCTCTAACTTTCTGAAAACAGTCTACTCAATGGTTCGAAGATGAAACGTTTCGGATCATTCACAACACTGTTTGAATAACGTCACGCACGCTTCTAGCACCTTCCGACAACGTCCTATGCAATGGTTCGAAGTTGAAACGCTTGGGATCATTCACAAAACGCGCGCTTCTCTCACTTTCTGAAAACAGTCTACTTAAAGGTTCGAAGATGAAACGTTTCGGATCATTCACAAAACTGCTTGATTCACGTCACGCACGCTTCTAGCACCTTTTGACAACGCCCTATGCATTTGTTCGAAGTTGAAACTCTTCGGATCATTCACAAAACGCGCGCTTCTCTCACTTTCTGAAAACAGTCTACTTAATGGTTCAAAGATTAAACGTTTTGGATCATTCACAAAACTGCTTGTTTCACGTAACGCACGCTTCTCTCACCTTCTAAAAACAGTCTACTCAATGGTTCAAAGATGAAACGTTTCGGATCATTTACAGCACTGCTTGATTCACGTAACGCACGTTTCTCTCACCTTCTGAAAACAGTCTACTCATTGGTTCAAAGATTAAACGTTTCAGATCATTCACAGCACTGCTTGATTCACGTAACGCACGCTTCTCTCACTTTTTGAAAACAGTCTACTCATTGGTTCAAAGATTAAACGTTTCAGATCATTCACAGCACTGCTTGATTCACGTAACGCACGCTTCTCTCACTTTTTGAAAACAGTCTACTCAATGGTTCGAAGTTGAAACGCTTCGGATCTTTCACAAAACGCGCGCTTCTCTCACTTTCTGAAAACAGTTTACTCAATGGTTCAAAGATGAAACGTTTCGGATCATTCACAAAACTGCTTGATTCACGTCACGCACGCTTCTAGCACCTTCTGACAACGTCCTATGCAATGGTTCGAAGTTGAAACGCTTCGGATCATTCACAATACGCGCGCTTCTCTCACTTTCTGAAAACAGTCTACTCAATGGTTCGAAGGTGAAACGTTTCGGATCATTCACAAAACTGCTTGATTCACGTCACGCACGCTTCTAGCACCTTCTGACAACGTCCTATGCAATGGTTCGAAGTTGAAACGCTTCGGATCTTTCACAAAACGCGCGCTTCTCTCACTTTCTGAAAACAGTTTACTCAATGGTTCGAAGATGAAACGTTTCGGATCATTCACAAAACTGCTTGATTCACGTCACGCACGCTTCTAGCACCTTCTGACAACGTCCTATGCAATGGTTCGAAGTTGAAACGCTTCGGATCATTCACAATACGCGCGCTTTTCTCACTTTCTGAAAACAGTCTACTCAATGGTTCGAAGAAGAAACGTTTCGGATCATTCACAAAACTGCTTGATTCACGTTACGCACGCTTTTCTCACCTTTTGAAAACAGTCTACCTAATGGTTCGAAGTTGACACGCTTTGGATCATTCACAAAACTGCTTGATTCACGTCACGCAAGCTTCTAGCACCTTCTGACAACGTCCTATGCAATGGTTCGAAGTTGAAACGCTTCGGATCATTCACAATACGCGCGCTTCTCTCACTTTCTGAAAACAGTCTACTCAATGGATCGAAGATGAAACGTTTCGGATCATTCACAAAACTGCTTGATTCACGTCACGCACGCTTCTAGCACCTTCTGACAACGCCCTATGCAATGGTTCGAAGTTGAAACGCTTGGGATCATTCACAATACGCGCGCTTCTCTCACTTTCTGAAAACAGTCTACTCAATGGTTCGAAGATGAAACGTTTCGGATCATTCACAAAACTGCTTGATTCACGTTACGCACGCTTCTCTCACCTTTTGAAAACAGTCTACCTAATGGTTCGAAGTTGACACGCTTCGGATCTTTCACAAAACGCGCGCTTCTCTCACTTTCTGAAAACAGTTTACTCAATGGTTCGAAGATGAAACGTTTCGGATCATTCACAAAACTGCTTGATTCACGTCACGCACGCTTCTAGCACCTTCTGACAACGTCCTATGCAATGGTTCGAAGTTGAAACGCTTCGGATCATTCACAATACGCGCGCTTCTCTCACTTTCTGAAAACAGTCTACTCAATGGTTCGAAGATGAAACGTTTCGGATCATTCACAAAACTGCTTGATTCACGTTACGCACGCTTCTCTCACCTTTTGAAAACAGTCTACCTAATGGTTCGAAGTTGACACGCTTTGGATCATTCACAAAACTGCTTGATTCACGTCACGCAAGCTTCTAGCACCTTTTGAAAACAGTCTACCTAATGGTTCGAAGTTGACACGCTTTGGATCATTCACAAAACTGCTTGATTCACGTCACGCAAGCTTCTAGCACCTTCTGACAACGTCCTATGCAATGGTTCGAAGTTGAAACGCTTCGGATCATTCACAATACGCGCGCTTCTCTCACTTTCTGAAAACAGTCTACTCAATGGTTCGAAGATGAAACGTTTCGGATCATTCACAAAACTGCTTGATTCACGTCACGCACGCTTCTAGCACCTTCTGACAACGTCCTATGCAATGGTTCGAAGTTGAAACGCTTGGGATCATTCACAAAACGCGCGCTTCTCTCACTTTCTGAAAACAGTCTACTCAATGGTTCGAAGATGAAACGTTTCGGATCATTCACAACACTGTTTGAATCACGTCACGCACGCTTCTAGCACCTTCTGACAACGTCCTATGCAATGGTTCGAAGATGAAACGCTTTGGATCAATCATCATTCACAAAACGCTTCCTTTCTCACTTTCTGAAAACAGTCTACTCAATGGTTCGAAGATGAAACGTTTCGGATCATTCACAAAACTGCTTGATTCACGTCACGCACGCTTCTCTCACTTTTTGAAAACAGTCTACTCAACGGTTCGAAGTTGAAACACTTCGGATCATTCACAAAACGCGCGCTTTTCTCACTTTTTGAAAACAGTCTACTCAATGGTTCGAAGATGAAACGTTTCGGATCATTCACCAAACTGCTTGATTCACGTAACGCACGCTTCTCTCACCTTCTGACAACGTCCTATGCAATGGTTCGAAGTGGAAACGCTTCGGATCATTCACAAAACGCGCGCTTCTCTCACTTTCTGAAAACAGTCTACTCAATGGTTCGAAGATGAAACGTTTCGGATCATTCACAAAACTGCTCGATTCACGTCACGCACGCTTCTAGCACCTTCTGACAACGTCCTATGCAATGGTTCGAAGTTGAAACGCTTCGGATCATTCACAAAACGCGCGCTTTTCTCACTTTTTGAAAACAGTCTACTCAATGGTTCGAAGATGAAACGTTTCGGATCATTCACAAAACTGCTTGATTCACGTCACGCACGCTTCTCTCACTTTTTGAAAACAGTCTACTCAATGGTTCGAAATTGAAACACTTCGGATCATTCACAAAACGCGCGCTTTTCTCACTTTTTGAAAACAGTCTACTCAATGGTTCGAAGATGAAACGTTTTGGATCATTCACAAAACTACTTGATTCACGTCACGCACGCTTCTAGCACCTTCTGACAACGTCCAATGCAATGGTTCGAAGTTGAAACGCTTCGGATCTTTCACAAAACGCGCGCTTCTCTCACTTTCTGAAAACAGTTTACTCAATGGTTCGAAGATGAAACGTTTCGGATCATTCACAAAACTGCTTGATTCACGTCACGCACGCTTCTAGCACCTTCTGACAACGTCCTATGCAATGGTTCGAAGTTGAAACGCTTCGGATCATTCACAATACGCGCGCTTCTCTCACTTTCTGAAAACAGTCTACTCAATGGTTCGAAGGTGAAACGTTTCGGATCATTCACAAAACTGCTTGATTCACGTCACGCACGCTTCTAGCACCTCTTGACAACGCCCTATGCATTTGTTCGAAGTTGAAACTCTTCGGATCATTCACAAAACGCACGCTTCTCTCACTTTCTGAAAACAGTCTACTCAATGGTTCGAAGATGAAACGTTTCGGACCATTCGCAGAACTGCTTGATTCACGTAACGCACGCTTCTAGCACCTTCTGACAACGTCCTATGCAATGGTTCGAAGTTGAAACGCTTCGGATCTTTCACAAAACGCGCGCTTCTCTCACTTTCTGAAAACAGTTCACTCAATGGTTCAAAGATGAAACGTTTCGGATCATTCACAAAACTGCTTGATTCACGTCACGCACGCTTCTAGCACCTTCTGACAACGTCCTATGCAATGGTTCGAAGTTGAAACGCTTCGGATCATTCACAATACGCGCGCTTCTCTCACTTTCTGAAAACAGTCTACTCAATGGTTCGAAGGTGAAACGTTTCGGATCATTCACAAAACTGCTTGATTCACGTCACGCACGCTTCTAGCACCTTCTGACAACGTCCTATGCAATGGTTCGAAGTTGAAACGCTTCGGATCTTTCACAAAACGCGCGCTTCTCTCACTTTCTGAAAACAGTTTACTCAATGGTTCGAAGATGAAACGTTTCGGATCATTCACAAAACTGCTTGATTCACGTCACGCACGCTTCTAGCACCTTCTGACAACGTCCTATGCAATGGTTCGAAGTTGAAACGCTTCGGATCATTCACAATACGCGCGCTTCTCTCACTTTCTGAAAACAGTCTACTCAATGGTTCGAAGAAGAAACGTTTCGGATCATTCACAAAACTGCTTGATTCACGTTACGCACGCTTTTCTCACCCTTTGAAAACAGTCTACCTAATGGTTCGAAGTTGACACGCTTTGGATCATTCACAAAACTGCTTGATTCACGTCACGCAAGCTTCTAGCACCTTCTGACAACGTCCTATGCAATGGTTCGAAGTTGAAACGCTTCGGATCATTCACAATACGCGCGCTTCTCTCACTTTCTGAAAACAGTCTACTCAATGGTTCGAAGATGAAACGTTTCGGATCATTCACAAAACTGCTTGATTCACGTCACGCACGCTTCTAGCACCTTCTGACAACGCCCTATGCAATGGTTCGAAGTTGAAACGCTTGGGATCATTCACAATACGCGCGCTTCTCTCACTTTCTGAAAACAGTCTACTCAATGGTTCGAAGATGAAACGTTTCGGATCATTCACAAAACTGCTCGATTCACGTCACGCACGCTTCTAGCACCTTCTGACAACGCCCTATGCAATGGTTCGAAGTTGAAACGCTTCGGATCATTCACAATACGCGCGCTTCTCTCACTTTCTGAAAACAGTCTACTCAATGGTTCGAAGATGAAACGTTTCGGATCATTCACAAAACTGCTTGATTCACGTCACGCACGCTTCTAGCACCTTCTGACAACGTCCTATGCATTGGTTCGAAGTTGAAACGCTTGGGATCATTCACAATACGCGCGCTTCTCTCACTTTCTGAAAACAGTCTACTCAATGGTTCGAAAGTGAAACGTTTCGGATCATTCACAAAACTGCTTGATTCACGTCACGCACGCTTCTAGCACCTTTTGACAACGTCCTATGCAATGGTTCGAAGTTGAAACGCTTCGGATCTTTCACAAAACGCGCGCTTCTCTCACTTTCTGAAAACAGTTTACTCAATGGTTCGAAGATGAAACGTTTCGGATCATTCACAAAACTGCTTGATTCACGTTACGCACGCTTTTCTCACCTTTTGAAAACAGTCTACCTAATGGTTCGAAGTTGACACGCTTTGGATCATTCACAAAACTGCTTGATTCACGTCACGCAAGCTTCTAGCACCTTCTGACAACGTCCTATGCAATGGTTCGAAGTTGAAACGCTTCGGATCATTCACAATACGCGCGCTTCTCTCACTTTCTGAAAACAGTCTACTCAATGGTTCGAAGATGAAACGTTTCGGATCATTCACAAAACTGCTTGATTCACGTCACGCACGCTTCTAGCACCTTCTGACAACGCCCTATGCAATGGTTCGAAGTTGAAACGCTCGGGATCATTCACAATACGCGCGCTTCTCTCACTTTCTGAAAACAGTCTACTCAATGGTTCGAAGATGAAACGTTTCGGATCATTCACAAAACTGCTCGATTCACGTCACGCACGCTTCTAGCACCTTCTGACAACGCCCTATGCAATGGTTCGAAGTTGAAACGCTTCGGATCATTCACAATACGCGCGCTTCTCTCACTTTCTGAAAACAGTCTACTCAATGGTTCGAAGATGAAACGTTTCGGATCATTCACAAAACTGCTTGATTCACGTCACGCACGCTTCTAGCACCTTCTGACAACGTCCTATGCAATGGTTCGAAGTTGAAACGCTTCGGATCATTCACAATACGCGCGCTTCTCTCACTTTCTGAAAACAGTCTACTCAATGGTTCGAAGATGAAACGTTTCGGATCATTCACAAAACTGCTTGATTCACGTCACGCACGCTTCTAGCACCTTCTGACAACGTCCTATGCAATGGTTCGAAGTTGAAACGCTTCGGATCATTCACAATACGCGCGCTTCTCTCACTTTCTGAAAACAGTCTACTCAATGGTTCGAAGGTGAAACGTTTCGGATCATTCACAAAACTGCTTGATTCACGTCACGCACGCTTCTAGCACCTTCTGACAACGTCCTATGCAATGGTTCGAAGTTGAAACGCTTCGGATCTTTCACAAAACGCGCGCTTCTCTCACTTTTCTGAAAACAGTTTACTCAATGGTTCGAAGATGAAACGTTTCGGATCATTCACAAAACTGCTTGATTCACGTCACGCACGCTTCTAGCACCTTCTGACAACGTCCTATGCAATGGTTCGAAGTTGAAACGCTTCGGATCATTCACAATACGCGCGCTTCTCTCACTTTCTGAAAACAGTCTACTCAATGGTTCGAAGAAGAAACGTTTCGGATCATTCACAAAACTGCTTGATTCACGTTACGCACGCTTTTCTCACCCTTTGAAAACAGTCTACCTAATGGTTCGAAGTTGACACGCTTTGGATCATTCACAAAACTGCTTGATTCACGTCACGCAAGCTTCTAGCACCTTCTGACAACGTCCTATGCAATGGTTCGAAGTTGAAACGCTTCGGATCATTCACAATACGCGCGCTTCTCTCACTTTCTGAAAACAGTCTACTCAATGGTTCGAAGATGAAACGTTTCGGATCATTCACAAAACTGCTTGATTCACGTCACGCACGCTTCTAGCACCTTCTGACAACGCCCTATGCAATGGTTCGAAGTTGAAACGCTTGGGATCATTCACAATACGCGCGCTTCTCTCACTTTCTGAAAACAGTCTACTCAATGGTTCGAAGATGAAACGTTTCGGATCATTCACAAAACTGCTCGATTCACGTCACGCACGCTTCTAGCACCTTCTGACAACGCCCTATGCAATGGTTCGAAGTTGAAACGCTTCGGATCATTCACAATACGCGCGCTTCTCTCACTTTCTGAAAACAGTCTACTCAATGGTTCGAAGATGAAACGTTTCGGATCATTCACAAAACTGCTTGAGAAGGTGCTAGAGGGTGCTAGAGGGTGTCAGAAGGTGCTAGAGGCGTCACGCACGCTTCTAGCACCTTCTGACAACGTCCTATGCATTGGTTCGAAGTTGAAACGCTTGGGATCATTCACAATACGCGCGCTTCTCTCACTTTCTGAAAACAGTCTACTCAATGGTTCGAAAGTGAAACGTTTCGGATCATTCACAAAACTGCTTGATTCACGTCACGCACGCTTCTAGCACCTTCTGACAACGTCCTATGCAATGGTTCGAAGTTGAAACGCTTCGGATCTTTCACAAAACGCGCGCTTCTCTCACTTTCTGAAAACAGTTTACTCAATGGTTCGAAGATGAAACGTTTCGGATCATTCACAAAACTGCTTGATTCACGTTACGCACGCTTTTCTCACCTTTTGAAAACAGTCTACCTAATGGTTCGAAGTTGACACGCTTTGGATCATTCACAAAACTGCTTGATTCACGTCACGCAAGCTTCTAGCACCTTCTGACAACGCCCTATGCAATGGTTCGAAGTTGAAACGCTTGGGATCATTCACAATACGCGCGCTTCTCTCACTTTCTGAAAACAGTCTACTCAATGGTTCGAAGATGAAACGTTTCGGATCATTCACAAAACTGCTCGATTCACGTCACGCACGCTTCTAGCACCTTCTGACAACGCCCTATGCAATGGTTCGAAGTTGAAACGCTTCGGATCATTCACAATACGCGCGCTTCTCTCACTTTCTGAAAACAGTCTACTCAATGGTTCGAAGATGAAACGTTTCGGATCATTCACAAAACTGCTTGATTCACGTCACGCACGCTTCTAGCACCTTCTGACAACGTCCTATGCATTGGTTCGAAGTTGAAACGCTTGGGATCATTCACAATACGCGCGCTTCTCTCACTTTCTGAAAACAGTCTACTCAATGGTTCGAAAGTGAAACGTTTCGGATCATTCACAAAACTGCTTGATTCACGTCACGCACGCTTCTAGCACCTTCTGACAACGTCCTATGCAATGGTTCGAAGTTGAAACGCTTCGGATCTTTCACAAAACGCGCGCTTCTCTCACTTTCTGAAAACAGTTTACTCAATGGTTCGAAGATGAAACGTTTCGGATCATTCACAAAACTGCTTGATTCACGTTACGCACGCTTTTCTCACCTTTTGAAAACAGTCTACCTAATGGTTCGAAGTTGACACGCTTTGGATCATTCACAAAACTGCTTGATTCACGTCACACAAGCTTCTAGCACCTTCTGACAACGTCCTATGCAATGGTTCGAAGTTGAAACGCTTCGGATCATTCACAATACGCGCGCTTCTCTCACCTTCTGAATACAGTTTACTCAATGGTTCGAAGATGAAACGTTTCGGATCATTCACAGAACTGCTTGATTCACGTCACGCACGCTTCTAGCACCTTCTGACAACGCCCTATGCATTTGTTCGAAGTTGAAACTCTTCGGATCATTCACAAAACGCGCGCTTCTCTCACTTTCTGAAAACAGTCTACTCAATGGTTCGAAGATGAAACGTTTCGGATCATTCACAAAACTGCTTGATTCACGTCACGCACGCTTCTAGCACCTTCTGACAACGCCCTATGCATTTGTTCGAAGTTGAAACTCTTCGGATCATTCACAAAACGCGCGCTTCTCTCACTTTCTGAAAACAGTCTACTCAATGGTTCAAAGATTAAACGTTTCGGATCATTTACAGCACTGCTTGATTCACGTAACGCACGCTTCTAGCACCACAAAACTGCTTGATTCACGTCACGCACGCTTCTAGCACCTTCTGACAACGTCCTATGCAATGGTTCGAAGACGAAACGCTTGGGATCATTCACAAAACGCGCGCTTCTCTCACTTTCTGAAAACAGTCTACTCAATGGTTCGAAGATGAAACGTTTCGGATCATTCACAACACTGTTTGAATCACGTCACGCACGCTTCTAGCACCTTCTGACAACGTCCTATGCAATGGTTCGAAGTTGAAACGCTTAGGATCATTCACAATACGCGCGCTTCTCTCACTTTCTGAAAACAGTCTACTTAAAGGTTCGAAGATGAAACGTTTCGGATCATTCACAAAACTGCTTGATTCACGTCACGCACGCTTCTAGCACCTTTTGACACCGCCCTATGCATTTGTTCGAAGTTGAAACTCTTCGGATCATTCACAAAACGCGCGCTTCTCTCACTTTCTGAAAACAGTCTACTCAATGGTTCGAAGATGAAACGTTTCGGATCATTCGCAGAACTGCTTGATTCACGTCACGCACGCTTCTAGCACCTTCTGACAACGCCCTATGCGATGGTTCGAAGTCGAAACGCTACGGATCATTCACAAAACGCGCGCTTCTCTCACTTTCTGAAAACAGTCTACTCAATGGTTCGAAGATGAAACGTTTCGGATAATTCACAAAACTGCTTGTTTCACGTAACGCACGTTTCTCTCACTTTCTGAAAACAGTCTACTCAATGGTGGATTCACGTCACGCACGCTTCTAGCACCTTTTGACAACGCCCTCTGCATTTGTTCGAAGTTGAAACTCTTCGGATCATTCACAAAACGCGCGCTTCTCTCACTTTCTGAAAACAGTCTACTCAATGGTTCGAAGATGAAACGTTTCGGATAATTCACAAAACTGCTTGTTTCACGTAACGCACGTTTCTCTCACCTTCTGAAAACAGTCTACTCAATGGTTCAAAGATGAAACGTTTCGGATCATTTACAGCACAGCTTGATTCACGTAACGCACGTTTCTCTCACTTTCTGAAAACAGTCTACTCAATGGTGGATTCACGTCACGCACGCTTCTAGCACCTTTTGACAACGCCCTCTGCATTTGTTCGAAGTTGAAACTCTTCGGATCATTCACAAAACGCGCGCTTCTCTCACTTTCTGAAAACAGTCTACTCAATGGTTCGAAGATGAAACGTTTCGGATAATTCACAAAACTGCTTGTTTCACGTAACGCACGTTTCTCTCACCTTCTGAAAACAGTCTACTCAATGGTTCAAAGATGAAACGTTTCGGATCATTTACAGCACAGCTTGATTCACGTAACGCACGTTTCTCTCACTTTCTGAAAACAGTCTACTCAATGGTGGATTCACGTCACGCACGCTTCTAGCACCTTTTGACAACGCCCTCTGCATTTGTTCGAAGTTGAAACTCTTCGGATCATTCACAAAACGCGCGCTTCTCTCACTTTCTGAAAACAGTCTACTCAATGGTTCGAAGATGAAACGTTTCGGATAATTCACAAAACTGCTTGTTTCACGTAACGCACGTTTCTCTCACCTTCTGAATACAGTTTACTCAATGGTTCGAAGATGAAACGTTTCGGATCATTCACAGAACTGCTTGATTCACGTCACGCACGCTTCTAGCACCTTCTGACAACGCCCTATGCATTTGTTCGAAGTTGAAACTCTTCGGATCATTCACAAAACGCGCGCTTCTCTCACTTTCTGAAAACAGTCTACTCAATGGTTCGAAGATGAAACGTTTCGGACCATTCGAAGAACTGCTTGATTCACGTCACGCACGCTTCTAGCACCTTCTGACAATGTCCTATGCAATGGTTCGAAGTTGAAACGCTTGGGATGCTTGGGATCATTCACAAAAGGCGCGCTTCTCTCACTTTCTGAAAACAGTCTACTCAATGGTTCGAAGATGAAACGTTTCGGATCATTCACAACACTGTTTGAATCACGTCACGCACGCTTCTACTTAGCACCTTCTGACAACGTCCTATGCAATGGTTCGAAGTCGAAACGCTACGGATCATTCACAAAACGCGCGCTTCTCTCACTTTCTGAAAACAGTCTACTCAATGGTTCGAAGATGAAACGTTTCGGATAATTCACAAAACTGCTTGTTTCACGTAACGCACGTTTCTCTCACCTTCTGAAAACAGTCTACTCAATGGTTCAAAGATGAAACGTTTCGGATCATTTACAGCACAGCTTGATTCACGTAACGCACGTTTCTCTCACCTTCTGAAAACAGTCTACTCAATGGTGGATTCACGTCACGCACGCTTCTAGCACCTTTTGACAACGCCCTCTGCATTTGTTCGAAGTTGAAACTCTTCGGATCATTCACAAAACGCGCGCTTCTCTCACTTTCTGAAAACAGTCTACTCAATGGTTCGAAGATGAAACGTTTCGGATAATTCACAAAACTGCTTGTTTCACGTAACGCACGTTTCTCTCACCTTCTGAATACAGTTTACTCAATGGTTCGAAGATGAAACGTTTCGGATCATTCACAGAACTGCTTGATTCACGTCACGCACGCTTCTAGCACCTTCTGACAACGTCCTATGCATTTGTTCGAAGTTGAAACTCTTCGGATCATTCACAAAACGCGCGCTTCTCTCACTTTCTGAAAACAGTCTACTCAATGGTTCGAAGATGAAACGTTTCGGACCATTCGAAGAACTGCTTGATTCACGTCACGCACGCTTCTAGCACCTTCTGACAACGTCCTATGCAATGGTTCGAAGTTGAAACGCTTGGGATGCTTGGGATCATTCACAAAAGGCGCGCTTCTCTCACTTTCTGAAAACAGTCTACTCAATGGTTCGAAGATGAAACGTTTCGGATCATTCACAACACTGTTTGAATCACGTCACGCACGCTTCTACTTAGCACCTTCTGACAACGTCCTATGCAATGGTTCGAAGTTGAAACGCTTAAGATCATTCACAATACGCGCGCTTCTCTCACTTTCTGAAAACAGTTTACTTAAAGGTTCGAAGATGAAACGTTTCGGATCATTCACAAAACTGCTTGATTCACGTCACGCACGCTTCTAGCACCTTTTTACAACGCCCTATGCTTTTGTTCGAAGTTGAAACTCTTCGGATCATTCACAAAACGCGCGCTTCTCTCACTTTCTGAAAACAGTCTACTCAATGGTTCGAAGATGAAACGTTTCGGACCATTCGCAGAACTGCTTGATTCACGTCACGCACGCTTCTAGCACCTTCTGACAACGCCCTATGCGATGGTTCGAAGATAAAACGCTTTGGATCATTCACAAAACGCACGCTTCTCTCACCTAGTGAAAACAGTATACTTAATGGTTCAAAGATTAAACGTTTCGGATCATTCACAACACTGTTTGATTGACGTAAAGAACGCTTCGTTTCGGATCATTCACAAAACTGCTTGATTCACGTCACGCACGCTTCTAGCACCTTTTTACAACGCCCTATGCTTTTGTTCGAAGTTGAAACTCTTCGGATCATTCACAAAACGCGCGCTTCTCTCACTTTCTGAAAACAGTCTACTCAATGGTTCGAAGATGAAACGTTTCGGACCATTCGCAGAACTGCTTGATTCACGTCACGCACCCTTCTAGCACCTTCTGACAACGCCCTCTGCAATGGTTCGAAGATAAAACGCTTTGGATCATTCACAAAACGCACGCTTCTCTCACCTAGTGAAAACAGTATACTTAATGGTTCAAAGATTAAACGTTTCGGATCATTCACAACACTGTTTGATTGACGTAAAGAACGCTTCGTTTCGGATCATTCACAAAACTGCTTGATTCACGTCACGCACGCTTCTCTCACCTTCTAAAAACAGTCTACTCAATGGTTCAAAGATGAAACGTTTTGGATCATTTACAGCACAGCTTGATTCACGTAACGCACGTTTCTCTCACCTTCTGAAAACAGTCTACTCAATGGTGGATTCACGTCACGCACGCTTCTAGCACCTTTTGACAACGCCCTCTGCATTTGTTCGAAGTTGAAACTCTTCGGATCATTCACAAAACGCGCGCTTCTCTCACTTTCTGAAAACAGTCTACTCAATGGTTCGAAGATGAAACGTTTCGGATAATTCACAAAACTGCTTGTTTCACGTAACGCACGCTTCTCTCACTTTTTGAAAACAGTCTACTCAATGGTTCGAAGTTGAAACACTTCGGATCAATCACAAAACGCGCGCTTCTCTCACTTTTTGAAAACAGTCTACTCAATGGTTCGAAGTTGAAACGTTTCAGATCATTCACAAAACTGCTTGATTTACGTCACGCACGCTTCTAGCGCCTTCTGACAACGCCCTATGCAATGGTTCGAAGTTGAAACGCTTCGGATCATTCACAAAACGCGCGCTTCTCTAACTTTCTGAAAACAGTCTACTCAATGGTTCGAAGATGAAACGTTTCGGATCATTCACAAAACTGCTTGATTCACATCACGCACGCTTCTAGCACCTTCTGACAACGTCCTATGCAATGGTTCGAAGTTGAAACGCTTCGGATCTTTCACAAAACGCGCGCTTCTCTCACTTTCTGAAAACAGTTTACTCAATGGTTCGAAGATGAAACGTTTCGGATCATTCACAAAACTGCTTGATTCACGTCACGCACGCTTCTAGCACTTTCTGACAAGGTCCTATGCAATGGTTCGAAGTTGAAACGCTTCGGATCATTCACAATACGCGCGCTTCTCTCACTTTCTGAAAACAGTCTACTCAATGGTTCGAAGATGAAACGTTTCGGATCATTCACAAAAATGCTTGATTCACGTAACGCACGCTTTTAGCACCTTCTGACAACGTCCTATGCAATGGTTCGAAGTTGAAACGTTTCGGATCATTCACAAAACTGCTGGATTCACGTCACGCACGCTTCTAGCACCTTCTGACAACGCCCTATGCGATGGTTCGAAGTCGAAACGCTACGGATCATTCACAAAACGCGCGCTTCTCTCACTTTCTGAAAACAGTCTACTCAATGGTTCGAAGATGAAACGTTTCGGATCATTCACAAAACGCGCGCTTCTCTCACTTTCTGAAAACAGTCTACTCAATGGTTCGAAGATGAAACGTTTCGGATCATTCACAAAACTGCTTGATTCACGTCACGCACGCTTCTAGCACCTTCTGAAAACAGTCTACTCAATGGTTCAAAGATTAAACGTTTAGGATCATTTACAGCACTGCTTGATTCACGTAACGCACGCTTCTAGCACCTTTTGACAACGTCCTATGCAATGGTTCGAAGTTGAAACGTTTCGGATCATTCACAAAACGCGCGCTTCTCTAACTTTCTGAAAACAGTCTACTCAATGGTTCGAAGATGAAACGTTTCGGATCATTCACAAAACTGCTTGATTTACGTCACGCACGCTTCTAGCACCTTCTGACAACGCCCTATGCAATGGTTCGAAGTTGAAACGCTTCGGATCATTCACAAAACGCGCGCTTCTCTAACTTTCTGAAAACAGTCTACTCAATGGTTCGAAGATGAAACGTTTCGGATCATTCACAAAATTGCTTGATTCACGTCACGCACGTTTCTCTCACCTTCTGAAAACAGTACTCAATGGTTCAAAGATGAAACGTTTCGGATCATTTACAGCACAGCTTGAGTCACGTAACGCACGTTTCTCTCACCTTCTGAAAACAGTCTACTCAATGGTTCAAAGATTATACGTTTCGGATCATTCACAGCACTGCTTGATTCACGTAACGCAAGCTTCTAGCACCTTCTGACAACGTCCTATGCAATGGTTCGAAGTTGAAACGCTTCGGATCATTCACAATACGCGCGCTTCTCTCACTTTCTGAAAACAGTTTACTCAATGGTTCGAAGATGAAACGTTTCGGATCATTCACAAAACTGCTTGATTCACGTCACGCACGCTTCTAGCACCTTCTGACAACGCCCTATGCGATGGTTCGAAGTCGAAACGCTACGGATCATTCACAAAACGCGCGCTTCTCTCACTTTCTGAAAACAGTCTACTCAATGGTTCGAAGATGAAACGTTTCGGATAATTCACAAAACTGCTTGTTTCACGTAACGCACGTTTCTCTCACCTTCTGAAAACAGTCTACTCAATGGTTCAAAGATTAAACGTTTCGGATCATTCACAGCACTGCTTGATTCACGTAACGCACGCTTCTAGCACCTTCTGACAACGTCCTATGCAATGGTTCGAAGTTGAAACGCTTCGGATCATTCACAATACGCACGCTTCTCTCACTTTTCTGAAAACAGTTTACTTAATGGTTCGAAGATGAAACGTTTCAGATCATTCACAAAACTGCTTGATTCACGTCACGCACGCTTCTAGCACCTTCTGACAACGCCCTATGCAATGGTTCGAAGTTGAAACGCTTGGGATCATTCACAAAACGCGCGCTTCTCTCACTTTCTGAAAACAGTCTACTCAATGGTTCGAAGATGAAACGTTTCGGATCATTCACAACACTGCTTGATTCACGTCACGCACGCTTCTAGCACCTTCTGACAACGTCCTTTGCAATGGTTCGAAGTTGAAACGCTTCGGATCTTTCACAAAACGCGCGCTTCTCTCACTTTCTGAAAACAGTTTACTCAATGGTTCGAAGATGAAACGTTTCGGATCATTCACAAAACTGTTTGATTCACGTCACGCACGCTTCTAGCACCTTCTGACAACGTCCTATGCAATGGTTCGAAGTTGAAACGCTTCGGATCTTTCACAAAACGCGCGCTTCTCTCACTTTCTGAAAACAGTTTACTCAATGGTTCGAAGATGAAAGTTTCGGATCATACAAAACTGCTTGATTCACGTCACGCACGCTTCTAGCACTTTCTGACAACGTCCTATGCATTGGTTCGAAGTTGAAATGCTTCGGATCATTCACAATACGCGCGCTTCTCTCACTTTCTGAAAACAGTCTACTCAATGGTTCGAAGAAGAAACGTTTCGGATCATTCACAAAACTGCTTGATTCACGTTACGCACGCTTCTCTCACCTTTTGAAAACAGTCTACCTAATGGTTCGAAGTTGACACGCTTTGGATCATTCACAAAACTGCTTGATTCACGTCACGCACGCTTCTAGCACCTTCTGACAACGTCCTATGCAATGGTTCGAAGTTGAAACGCTTCGGATCATTCACAATACGCGCGCTTCTCTCACTTTCTGAAAACAGTCTACTTAAAGGTTCGAAGATGAAACGTTTCGGATCATTCACAAAACTGCTTGATTCACGTCACGCACGCTTCTAGCACCTTCTGACAACGTCCTATGCAATGGTTCGAAGTTGAAACGCTTCGGATCATTCACAATACGCGCGCTTCTCTCACTTTCTGAAAACAGTCTACTCAATGGTTCGAAGATGAAACGTTTCGGATCATTCACAAAACTGCTTGATTCACGTCATGCACGCTTCTAGCACCTTCTGACAACGTCCTATGCAATGGTTCGAAGTTGAAACGCTTCGGATCATTCACAATACGCGCGCTTCTCTCACTTTCTGAAAACAGTCTACTCAATGGTTCGAAAATGAAACGTTTCGGATCATTCACAGAACTGCTTGATTCACGTCACGCACGCTTCTAACACCTTCTGACAACGCCCTATGCAGTGTTTTGAAGTTGAAACGCTTCGGATCATTCACAATACGCGCGCTTCTCTCACTTTCTGAAAACAGTCTACTCAATGGTTCGAAAATGAAACGTTTCGGATCATTCACAGAACTGCTTGATTCACGTCACGCACGCTTTTAGCACCTTCTGACAACGCCCTATGCAATGTTTTGAAGTTGAAACGCTTCGGATCATTCACAATACGCGCGCTTCTCTCACTTTCTGAAAACAGTCTACTCAATGGTTCGAAGATGAAACGTTTCGGATCATTCACAAAACTGCTTGATTCACGTCACGCACGCTTCTAGCACCTTCTGACAACGTCCTATGCAATGGTTCGAAGTTGACACGCTTTGGATCATTCACAAAACTGCTTGATTCACGTCACGCACGCTTCTAGCACCTTCTGACAACGTCCTATGCAATGGTTCGAAGTTGAAACGCTTCGGATCATTCACAATACGCGCGCTTCTCTCACCTTCTGAAAACAGTCTACTCAATGGTTCAAAGATGAAACGTTTCGGATCATTTACAGCACAGCTTGAGTCACGTAACGCACGTTTCTCTCACCTTCTGAAAACAGTCTACTCAATGGTTCAAAGATTAAACGTTTCGGATCATTCACAGCACTGCTTGATTCACGTAACGCACGCTTCTAGCACCTTCTGACAACGTCCTATGCAATGGTTCGAAGTTGAAACGCTTGGGATCATTCACAATACGCACGCTTCTCTCACTTTTCTGAAAACAGTTTACTTAATGGTTCGAAGATGAAACGTTTCAGATCATTCACAAAACTGCTTGATTCACGTCACGCACGCTTCTAGCACCTTCTGACAACGCCCTATGCAATGGTTCGAAGTTGAAACGCTTGGGATCATTCACAAAACGCGCGCTTCTCTCACTTTCTGAAAACAGTCTACTCAATGGTTCGAAGATGAAACGTTTCGGATCATTCACAACACTGCTTGATTCACGTCACGCACGCTTCTAGCACCTTCTGACAACGTCCTTTGCAATGGTTCGAAGTTGAAACGCTTCGGATCTTTCACAAAACGCGCGCTTCTCTCACTTTCTGAAAACAGTTTACTCAATGGTTCGAAGATGAAACGTTTCGGATCATTCACAAAACTGTTTGATTCACGTCACGCACGCTTCTAGCACCTTCTGACAACGTCCTATGCAATGGTTCGAAGTTGAAACGCTTCGGATCTTTCACAAAACGCGCGCTTCTCTCACTTTCTGAAAACAGTTTACTCAATGGTTCGAAGATGAAAGTTTCGGATCATTCACAAAACTGCTTGATTCACGTCACGCACGCTTCTAGCACTTTCTGACAACGTCCTATGCATTGGTTCGAAGTTGAAACGCTTCGGATCATTCACAATACGCGCGCTTCTCTCACTTTCTGAAAACAGTCTACTCAATGGTTCGAAGAAGAAACGTTTCGGATCATTCACAAAACTGCTTGATTCACGTTACGCACGCTTCTCTCACCTTTTGAAAACAGTCTACCTAATGGTTCGAAGTTGACACGCTTTGGATCATTCACAAAACTGCTTGATTCACGTCACGCACGCTTCTAGCACCTTCTGACAACGTCCTATGCAATGGTTCGAAGTTGAAACGCTTCGGATCATTCACAATACGCGCGCTTCTCTCACTTTCTGAAAACAGTCTACTTAAAGGTTCGAAGATGAAACGTTTCGGATCATTCACAAAACTGCTTGATTCACGTCACGCACGCTTCTAGCACCTTCTGACAACGTCCTATGCAATGGTTCGAAGTTGAAACGCTTCGGATCATTCACAATACGCGCGCTTCTCTCACTTTCTGAAAACAGTCTACTCAATGGTTCGAAGATGAAACGTTTCGGATCATTCACAAAACTGCTTGATTCACGTCATGCACGCTTCTAGCACCTTCTGACAACGTCCTATGCAATGGTTCGAAGTTGAAACGCTTCGGATCATTCACAATACGCGCGCTTCTCTCACTTTCTGAAAACAGTCTACTCAATGGTTCGAAAATGAAACGTTTCGGATCATTCACAGAACTGCTTGATTCACGTCACGCACGCTTCTAACACCTTCTGACAACGCCCTATGCAATGTTTTGAAGTTGAAACGCTTCGGATCATTCACAATACGCGCGCTTCTCTCACTTTCTGAAAACAGTCTACTCAATGGTTCGAAAATGAAACGTTTCGGATCATTCACAGAACTGCTTGATTCACGTCACGCACGCTTTTAGCACCTTCTGACAACGCCCTATGCAATGTTTTGAAGTTGAAACGCTTCGGATCATTCACAATACGCGCGCTTCTCTCACTTTCTGAAAACAGTCTACTCAATGGTTCGAAGATGAAACGTTTCGGATCATTCACAAAACTGCTTGATTCACGTCACGCACGCTTCTCTCACCTTTTGAAAACAGTCTACCTAATGGTTCGAAGTTGACACGCTTTGGATCATTCACAAAACTGCTTGATTCACGTCACGCACGCTTCTAGCACCTTCTGACAACGTCCTATGCAATGGTTCGAAGTTGAAACGCTTCGGATCATTCACAATACGCGCGCTTCTCTCACTTTCTGAAAACAGTCTACTTAAAGGTTCGAAGATGAAACGTTTCGGATCATTCACAAAACTGCTTGATTCACGTCACGCACGCTTCTAGCACCTTCTGACAACGTCCTATGCAATGGTTCGAAGTTGAAACGCTTCGGATCATTCACAATACGCGCGCTTCTCTCACTTTCTGAAAACAGTCTACTCAATGGTTCGAAGATGAAACGTTTCGGATCATTCACAAAACTGCTTGATTCACGTCATGCACGCTTCTAGCACCTTCTGACAACGTCCTATGCAATGGTTCGAAGTTGAAACGCTTCGGATCATTCACAATACGCGCGCTTCTCTCACTTTCTGAAAACAGTCTACTCAATGGTTCGAAAATGAAACGTTTCGGATCATTCACAGAACTGCTTGATTCACGTCACGCACGCTTCTAACACCTTCTGACAACGCCCTATGCAATGTTTTGAAGTTGAAACGCTTCGGATCATTCACAATACGCGCGCTTCTCTCACTTTCTGAAAACAGTCTACTCAATGGTTCGAAAATGAAACGTTTCGGATCATTCACAGAACTGCTTGATTCACGTCACGCACGCTTTTAGCACCTTCTGACAACGCCCTATGCAATGTTTTGAAGTTGAAACGCTTCGGATCATTCACAATACGCGCGCTTCTCTCACTTTCTGAAAACAGTCTACTCAATGGTTCGAAGATGAAACGTTTCGGATCATTCACAAAACTGCTTGATTCACGTCACGCACGCTTCTAGCACCTTCTGACAACGTCCTATGCAATGGTTCGAAGATGAATCCCTTTGGATCATTCATCATTCACAAAACGCTTCCTTTCTCACTTTCTGAAAACAGTCTACTCAATGGTTCGAAGATGAAACGTTTCGGATCATTCACAGCACTGCTTGATTTACGTAACGCACGCTTCTCTCACTTTTTGAAAACAGTTTACTTAATGGTTCGAAGTGACATGCTTCGGATCATTCACCAAACTGCTTGATTCACGTCACGCACGCTTCTAGCACCTTCTGACAACGTCCTCTGCAATGGTTCGAAGTTGAAACGCTTCGGATCATTCACAATACGCGCGCTTCTCTCACTTTCTGAAAACAGTCTACTCAATGGTTCGAAGAAGAAACGTTTCGGATCATTCACAAAACTGCTTGATTCACGTTACGCACGCTTCTCTCACCTTTTAAAAACAGTCTACCTAATGGTTCGAAGTTGACACGCTTTGGATCATTCACAAAACTGCTTGATTCACGTCACGCACGCTTCTAGCACCTTCTGACAACGTCCTATGCAATGGTTCGAAGTTGAAACGCTTCGGATCATTCACAATACGCGCGCTTCTCTCACTTTCTGAAAACAGTCTACTTAAAGGTTCGAAGATGAAACGTTTCGGATCATTCACAAAACTGCTTGATTCACGTCACGCACGCTTCTAGCACCTTTTGACAACGCCCTCTGCATTTGTTCGAAGTTGAAACTCTTCGGATCATTCACAAAACGCGCGCTTCTCTCACTTTCTGAAAACAGTCTACTCAATGGTTCGAAGATGAAACGTTTCGGATCATTCACAGAACTGCTTGAATCACGACACACGCGCTTCTAGCACCTTCTGACAACGTCCTATGCAATGGTTCGAAGTTGAAACGCTTCGGATCATTCACAATACGCGCGCTTCTCTCACTTTCTGAAAACAGTCTACTCAATGGTTCGAAGATGAAACGTTTCGGATAATTCACAAAACTGCTTGATTCACGTCACGCACGCTTCTAGCACCTTCTGACAACGTCCTATGCAATGGTTCGAAGTTGAAACGCTTGGGATCATTCACAAAACGCGCGCTTCTCTCACTTTCTGAAAACAGTCTATTCAATGGTTCGAAGATGAAACGTTTCGGATCATTCACAACACTGTTTGAATCACGTCACGCACGCTTCTAGCACCTTCTGACAACGTCCTATGCAATGGTTCGAAGATGAATCGCTTTGGATCATTCATCATTCACAAAACGCTTCCTTTCTCACTTTCTGAAAACAGTCTACTCAATGGTTCGAAGATGAAACGTTTCGGATCATTCACAGCACTGCTTGATTTACGTAACGCACGCTTCTCTCACTTTTTGAAAACAGTTTACTTAATGGTTCGAAGTGACATGCTTCGGATCATTCACCAAACTGCTTGATTCACGTCACGCACGCTTCTAGCACCTTCTGACAACGTCCTCTGCAATGGTTCGAAGTTGAAACGCTTCGGATAGTTCACAAAACGCGCGCTTCTCTCACTTTCTGAAAACAGTCTACTCAATGATTCGAAGATTAAACGTTTCGGATCTTTCGCAGAACTGCTTGATTCACGTAACGCACGCTTCTAGCACCTTCTGACAACGCCCTCTGCATTGGTTCGAAGATGAAACGCTTTGGATCATTCACAAAACGCACGCTTCTCTCACCTATTGAAAACAGTATACTCAATGGTTCAAAGATTAAACGTTTCGGATCATTCACAACACTGTTTGATTCACGTAACGCACGCTTCGTTTCGGATCATTCACAAAACTGCTTGATTCACGTCACGCACGCTTCTAGCACCTTCTGACAACGCCCTATGCAATGGTTCGAAGTTGAAACGCTTGGGATCATTCACAAAACGCGCGCTTCTCTCACTTTCTGAAAACAGTCTACTCAATGGTTCGAAGATGAAACGTTTCGGATCATTCACAACACTGCTTGATTCACGTCACGCACGCTTCTAGCACCTTCTGACAACGTCCTTTGCAATGGTTCGAAGTTGAAACGCTTCGGATCTTTCACAAAACGCGCGCTTCTCTCACTTTCTGAAAACAGTTTACTCAATGGTTCGAAGATGAAACGTTTCGGATCATTCACAAAACTGTTTGATTCACGTCACGCACGCTTCTAGCACCTTCTGACAACGTCCTATGCAATGGTTCGAAGTTGAAACGCTTCGGATCTTTCACAAAACGCGCGCTTCTCTCACTTTCTGAAAACAGTTTACTCAATGGTTCGAAGATGAAAGTTTCGGATCATTCACAAAACTGCTTGATTCACGTCACGCACGCTTCTAGCACTTTCTGACAACGTCCTATGCATTGGTTCGAAGTTGAAACGCTTCGGATCATTCACAATACGCGCGCTTCTCTCACTTTCTGAAAACAGTCTACTCAATGGTTCGAAGAAGAAACGTTTCGGATCATTCACAAAACTGCTTGATTCACGTTACGCACGCTTCTCTCACCTTTTGAAAACAGTCTACCTAATGGTTCGAAGTTGACACGCTTTGGATCATTCACAAAACTGCTTGATTCACGTCACGCACGCTTCTAGCACCTTCTGACAACGTCCTATGCAATGGTTCGAAGTTGAAACGCTTCGGATCATTCACAATACGCGCGCTTCTCTCACTTTCTGAAAACAGTCTACTTAAAGGTTCGAAGATGAAACGTTTCGGATCATTCACAAAACTGCTTGATTCACGTCACGCACGCTTCTAGCACCTTCTGACAACGTCCTATGCAATGGTTCGAAGTTGAAACGCTTCGGATCATTCACAATACGCGCGCTTCTCTCACTTTCTGAAAACAGTCTACTCAATGGTTCGAAGATGAAACGTTTCGGATCATTCACAAAACTGCTTGATTCACGTCATGCACGCTTCTAGCACCTTCTGACAACGTCCTATGCAATGGTTCGAAGTTGAAACGCTTCGGATCATTCACAATACGCGCGCTTCTCTCACTTTCTGAAAACAGTCTACTCAATGGTTCGAAAATGAAACGTTTCGGATCATTCACAGAACTGCTTGATTCACGTCACGCACGCTTCTAACACCTTCTGACAACGCCCTATGCAATGTTTTGAAGTTGAAACGCTTCGGATCATTCACAATACGCGCGCTTCTCTCACTTTCTAAAAACAGTCTACTCAATGGTTCGAAAATGAAACGTTTCGGATCATTCACAGAACTGCTTGATTCACGTCACGCACGCTTTTAGCACCTTCTGACAACGCCCTATGCAATGTTTTGAAGTTGAAACGCTTCGGATCATTCACAATACGCGCGCTTCTCTCACTTTCTGAAAACAGTCTACTCAATGGTTCGAAGATGAAACGTTTCGGATCATTCACAAAACTGCTTGATTCACGTCACGCACGCTTCTCTCACCTTTTGAAAACAGTCTACCTAATGGTTCGAAGTTGACACGCTTTGGATCATTCACAAAACTGCTTGATTCACGTCACGCACGCTTCTAGCACCTTCTGACAACGTCCTATGCAATGGTTCGAAGTTGAAACGCTTCGGATCATTCACAATACGCGCGCTTCTCTCACTTTCTGAAAACAGTCTACTTAAAGGTTCGAAGATGAAACGTTTCGGATCATTCACAAAACTGCTTGATTCACGTCACGCACGCTTCTAGCACCTTCTGACAACGTCCTATGCAATGGTTCGAAGTTGAAACGCTTCGGATCTTTCACAAAACGCGCGCTTCTCTCACTTTCTGAAAACAGTTTACTCAATGGTTCGAAGATGAAAGTTTCGGATCATTCACAAAACTGCTTGATTCACGTCACGCACGCTTCTAGCACTTTCTGACAACGTCCTATGCATTGGTTCGAAGTTGAAACGCTTCGGATCATTCACAATACGCGCGCTTCTCTCACTTTCTGAAAACAGTCTACTCAATGGTTCGAAAATGAAACGTTTCGGATCATTCACAGAACTGCTTGATTCACGTCACGCACGCTTCTAACACCTTCTGACAACGCCCTATGCAATGTTTTGAAGTTGAAACGCTTCGGATCATTCACAATACGCGCGCTTCTCTCACTTTCTGAAAACAGTCTACTCAATGGTTCGAAAATGAAACGTTTCGGATCATTCACAGAACTGCTTGATTCACGTCACGCACGCTTCTAACACCTTCTGACAACGCCCTATGCAATGTTTTGAAGTTGAAACGCTTCGGATCATTCACAATACGCGCGCTTCTCTCACTTTCTGAAAACAGTCTACTCAATGGTTCGAAAATGAAACGTTTCGGATCATTCACAGAACTGCTTGATTCACGTCACGCACGCTTTTAGCACCTTCTGACAACGCCCTATGCAATGTTTTGAAGTTGAAACGCTTCGGATCATTCACAATACGCGCGCTTCTCTCACTTTCTGAAAACAGTCTACTCAATGGTTCGAAGATGAAACGTTTCGGATCATTCACAAAACTGCTTGATTCACGTCACGCACGCTTCTAGCACCTTCTGACAACGTCCTTTGCAATGGTTCGAAGTTGAAACGCTTCGGATCTTTCACAAAACGCGCGCTTCTCTCACTTTCTGAAAACAGTTTACTCAATGGTTCGAAGATGAAACGTTTCGGATCATTCACAAAACTGTTTGATTCACGTCACGCACGCTTCTAGCACCTTCTGACAACGTCCTATGCAATGGTTCGAAGTTGAAACGCTTCGGATCTTTCACAAAACGCGCGCTTCTCTCACTTTCTGAAAACAGTTTACTCAATGGTTCGAAGATGAAAGTTTCGGATCATTCACAAAACTGCTTGATTCACGTCACGCACGCTTCTAGCACTTTCTGACAACGTCCTATGCATTGGTTCGAAGTTGAAACGCTTCGGATCATTCACAATACGCGCGCTTCTCTCACTTTCTGAAAACAGTCTACTCAATGGTTCGAAGAAGAAACGTTTCGGATCATTCACAAAACTGCTTGATTCACGTTACGCACGCTTCTCTCACCTTTTGAAAACAGTCTACCTAATGGTTCGAAGTTGACACGCTTTGGATCATTCACAAAACTGCTTGATTCACGTCACGCACGCTTCTAGCACCTTCTGACAACGTCCTATGCAATGGTTCGAAGTTGAAACGCTTCGGATCATTCACAATACGCGCGCTTCTCTCACTTTCTGAAAACAGTCTACTTAAAGGTTCGAAGATGAAACGTTTCGGATCATTCACAAAACTGCTTGATTCACGTCACGCACGCTTCTAGCACCTTCTGACAACGTCCTATGCAATGGTTCGAAGTTGAAACGCTTCGGATCATTCACAATACGCGCGCTTCTCTCACTTTCTGAAAACAGTCTACTCAATGGTTCGAAGATGAAACGTTTCGGATCATTCACAAAACTGCTTGATTCACGTCATGCACGCTTCTAGCACCTTCTGACAACGTCCTATGCAATGGTTCGAAGTTGAAACGCTTCGGATCATTCACAATACGCGCGCTTCTCTCACTTTCTGAAAACAGTCTACTCAATGGTTCGAAAATGAAACGTTTCGGATCATTCACAGAACTGCTTGATTCACGTCACGCACGCTTCTAACACCTTCTGACAACGCCCTATGCAATGTTTTGAAGTTGAAACGCTTCGGATCATTCACAATACGCGCGCTTCTCTCACTTTCTGAAAACAGTCTACTCAATGGTTCGAAAATGAAACGTTTCGGATCATTCACAGAACTGCTTGATTCACGTCACGCACGCTTTTAGCACCTTCTGGCAACGCCCTATGCAATGTTTTGAAGTTGAAACGCTTCGGATCATTCACAATACGCGCGCTTCTCTCACTTTCTGAAAACAGTCTACTCAATGGTTCGAAGATGAAACGTTTCGGATCATTCACAAAACTGCTTGATTCACGTCACGCATGCTTCTCTCACCTTTTGAAAACAGTCTACCTAATGGTTCGAAGTTGACACGCTTTGGATCATTCACAAAACTGCTTGATTCACGTCACGCACGCTTCTAGCACCTTCTGACAACGTCCTATGCAATGGTTCGAAGTTGAAACGCTTCGGATCATTCACAATACGCGCGCTTCTCTCACTTTCTGAAAACAGTCTACTTAAAGGTTCGAAGATGAAACGTTTCGGATCATTCACAAAACTGCTTGATTCACGTCACGCACGCTTCTAGCACCTTCTGACAACGTCCTATGCAATGGTTCGAAGTTGAAACGCTTCGGATCATTCACAATACGCGCGCTTCTCTCACTTTCTGAAAACAGTCTACTCAATGGTTCGAAGATGAAACGTTTCGGATCATTCACAAAACTGCTTGATTCACGTCATGCACGCTTCTAGCACCTTCTGACAACGTCCTATGCAATGGTTCGAAGTTGAAACGCTTCGGATCATTCACAATACGCGCGCTTCTCTCACTTTCTGAAAACAGTCTACTCAATGGTTCGAAAATGAAACGTTTCGGATCATTCACAGAACTGCTTGATTCACGTCACGCACGCTTCTAACACCTTCTGACAACGCCCTATGCAATGTTTTGAAGTTGAAACGCTTCGGATCATTCACAATACGCGCGCTTCTCTCACTTTCTGAAAACAGTCTACTCAATGGTTCGAAAATGAAACGTTTCGGATCATTCACAGAACTGCTTGATTCACGTCACGCACGCTTTTAGCACCTTCTGACAACGCCCTATGCAATGTTTTGAAGTTGAAACGCTTCGGATCATTCACAATACGCGCGCTTCTCTCACTTTCTGAAAACAGTCTACTCAATGGTTCGAAGATGAAACGTTTCGGATCATTCACAAAACTGCTTGATTCACGTCACGCACGCTTCTAGCACCTTCTGACAACGTCCTATGCAATGGTTCGAAGATGAATCCCTTTGGATCATTCATCATTCACAAAACGCTTCCTTTCTCACTTTCTGAAAACAGTCTACTCAATGGTTCGAAGATGAAACGTTTCGGATCATTCACAGCACTGCTTGATTTACGTAACGCACGCTTCTCTCACTTTTTGAAAACAGTTTACTTAATGGTTCGAAGTGACATGCTTCGGATCATTCACCAAACTGCTTGATTCACGTCACGCACGCTTCTAGCACCTTCTGACAACGTCCTCTGCAATGGTTCGAAGTTGAAACGCTTCGGATCATTCACAATACGCGCGCTTCTCTCACTTTCTGAAAACAGTCTACTCAATGGTTCGAAGAAGAAACGTTTCGGATCATTCACAAAACTGCTTGATTCACGTTACGCACGCTTCTCTCACCTTTTAAAAACAGTCTACCTAATGGTTCGAAGTTGACACGCTTTGGATCATTCACAAAACTGCTTGATTCACGTCACGCACGCTTCTAGCACCTTCTGACAACGTCCTATGCAATGGTTCGAAGTTGAAACGCTTCGGATCATTCACAATACGCGCGCTTCTCTCACTTTCTGAAAACAGTCTACTTAAAGGTTCGAAGATGAAACGTTTCGGATCATTCACAAAACTGCTTGATTCACGTCACGCACGCTTCTAGCACCTTTTGACAACGCCCTCTGCATTTGTTCGAAGTTGAAACTCTTCGGATCATTCACAAAACGCGCGCTTCTCTCACTTTCTGAAAACAGTCTACTCAATGGTTCGAAGATGAAACGTTTCGGATCATTCACAGAACTGCTTGAATCACGACACACGCGCTTCTAGCACCTTCTGACAACGTCCTATGCAATGGTTCGAAGTTGAAACGCTTCGGATCATTCACAATACGCGCGCTTCTCTCACTTTCTGAAAACAGTCTACTTAAAGGTTCGAAGATGAAACGTTTCGGATCATTCACAAAACTGCTTGATTCACGTCACGCACGCTTCTAGCACCTTCTGACAACGTCCTATGCAATGGTTCGAAGTTGAAACGCTTCGGATCATTCACAATACGCGCGCTTCTCTCACTTTCTGAAAACAGTCTACTCAATGGTTCGAAGATGAAACGTTTCGGATCATTCACAAAACTGCTTGATTCACGTCATGCACGCTTCTAGCACCTTCTGACAACGTCCTATGCAATGGTTCGAAGTTGAAACGCTTCGGATCATTCACAATACGCGCGCTTCTCTCACTTTCTGAAAACAGTCTACTCAATGGTTCGAAAATGAAACGTTTCGGATCATTCACAGAACTGCTTGATTCACGTCACGCACGCTTCTAACACCTTCTGACAACGCCCTATGCAATGTTTTGAAGTTGAAACGCTTCGGATCATTCACAATACGCGCGCTTCTCTCACTTTCTGAAAACAGTCTACTCAATGGTTCGAAAATGAAACGTTTCGGATCATTCACAGAACTGCTTGATTCACGTCACGCACGCTTTTAGCACCTTCTGACAACGCCCTATGCAATGTTTTGAAGTTGAAACGCTTCGGATCATTCACAATACGCGCGCTTCTCTCACTTTCTGAAAACAGTCTACTCAATGGTTCGAAGATGAAACGTTTCGGATCATTCACAAAACTGCTTGATTCACGTCACGCACGCTTCTCTCACCTTTTGAAAACAGTCTACCTAATGGTTCGAAGTTGACACGCTTTGGATCATTCACAAAACTGCTTGATTCACGTCACGCACGCTTCTAGCACCTTCTGACAACGTCCTATGCAATGGTTCGAAGTTGAAACGCTTCGGATCATTCACAATACGCGCGCTTCTCTCACTTTCTGAAAACAGTCTACTTAAAGGTTCGAAGATGAAACGTTTCGGATCATTCACAAAACTGCTTGATTCACGTCACGCACGCTTCTAGCACCTTCTGACAACGTCCTATGCAATGGTTCGAAGTTGAAACGCTTCGGATCTTTCACAAAACGCGCGCTTCTCTCACTTTCTGAAAACAGTTTACTCAATGGTTCGAAGATGAAAGTTTCGGATCATTCACAAAACTGCTTGATTCACGTCACGCACGCTTCTAGCACTTTCTGACAACGTCCTATGCATTGGTTCGAAGTTGAAACGCTTCGGATCATTCACAATACGCGCGCTTCTCTCACTTTCTGAAAACAGTCTACTCAATGGTTCGAAAATGAAACGTTTCGGATCATTCACAGAACTGCTTGATTCACGTCACGCACGCTTCTAACACCTTCTGACAACGCCCTATGCAATGTTTTGAAGTTGAAACGCTTCGGATCATTCACAATACGCGCGCTTCTCTCACTTTCTGAAAACAGTCTACTCAATGGTTCGAAAATGAAACGTTTCGGATCATTCACAGAACTGCTTGATTCACGTCACGCACGCTTCTAACACCTTCTGACAACGCCCTATGCAATGTTTTGAAGTTGAAACGCTTCGGATCATTCACAATACGCGCGCTTCTCTCACTTTCTGAAAACAGTCTACTCAATGGTTCGAAAATGAAACGTTTCGGATCATTCACAGAACTGCTTGATTCACGTCACGCACGCTTTTAGCACCTTCTGACAACGCCCTATGCAATGTTTTGAAGTTGAAACGCTTCGGATCATTCACAATACGCGCGCTTCTCTCACTTTCTGAAAACAGTCTACTCAATGGTTCGAAGATGAAACGTTTCGGATCATTCACAAAACTGCTTGATTCACGTCACGCACGCTTCTAGCACCTTCTGACAACGTCCTATGCAATGGTTCGAAGATGAATCCCTTTGGATCATTCATCATTCACAAAACGCTTCCTTTCTCACTTTCTGAAAACAGTCTACTCAATGGTTCGAAGATGAAACGTTTCGGATCATTCACAAAACTGCTTGATTCACGTCATGCACGCTTCTAGCACCTTCTGACAACGTCCTATGCAATGGTTCGAAGTTGAAACGCTTCGGATCATTCACAATACGCGCGCTTCTCTCACTTTCTGAAAACAGTCTACTCAATGGTTCGAAGATGAAACGTTTCGGATCATTCACAAAACTGCTTGATTCACGTCATGCACGCTTCTAGCACCTTCTGACAACGTCCTATGCAATGGTTCGAAGTTGAAACGCTTCGGATCATTCACAATACGCGCGCTTCTCTCACTTTCTGAAAACAGTCTACTCAATGGTTCGAAAATGAAACGTTTCGGATCATTCACAGAACTGCTTGATTCACGTCACGCACGCTTCTAACACCTTCTGACAACGCCCTATGCAATGTTTTGAAGTTGAAACGCTTCGGATCATTCACAATACGCGCGCTTCTCTCACTTTCTGAAAACAGTCTACTCAATGGTTCGAAAATGAAACGTTTCGGATCATTCACAGAACTGCTTGATTCACGTCACGCACGCTTTTAGCACCTTCTGACAACGCCCTATGCAATGTTTTGAAGTTGAAACGCTTCGGATCATTCACAATACGCGCGCTTCTCTCACTTTCTGAAAACAGTCTACTCAATGGTTCGAAGATGAAACGTTTCGGATCATTCACAAAACTGCTTGATTCACGTCACGCACGCTTCTAGCACCTTCTGACAACGTCCTATGCAATGGTTCGAAGATGAATCCCTTTGGATCATTCATCATTCACAAAACGCTTCCTTTCTCACTTTCTGAAAACAGTCTACTCAATGGTTCGAAGATGAAACGTTTCGGATCATTCACAGCACTGCTTGATTTACGTAACGCACGCTTCTCTCACTTTTTGAAAACAGTTTACTTAATGGTTCGAAGTGACATGCTTCGGATCATTCACCAAACTGCTTGATTCACGTCACGCACGCTTCTAGCACCTTCTGACAACGTCCTCTGCAATGGTTCGAAGTTGAAACGCTTCGGATCATTCACAATACGCGCGCTTCTCTCACTTTCTGAAAACAGTCTACTCAATGGTTCGAAGAAGAAACGTTTCGGATCATTCACAAAACTGCTTGATTCACGTTACGCACGCTTCTCTCACCTTTTAAAAACAGTCTACCTAATGGTTCGAAGTTGACACGCTTTGGATCATTCACAAAACTGCTTGATTCACGTCACGCACGCTTCTAGCACCTTCTGACAACGTCCTATGCAATGGTTCGAAGTTGAAACGCTTCGGATCATTCACAATACGCGCGCTTCTCTCACTTTCTGAAAACAGTCTACTTAAAGGTTCGAAGATGAAACGTTTCGGATCATTCACAAAACTGCTTGATTCACGTCACGCACGCTTCTAGCACCTTTTGACAACGCCCTCTGCATTTGTTCGAAGTTGAAACTCTTCGGATCATTCACAAAACGCGCGCTTCTCTCACTTTCTGAAAACAGTCTACTCAATGGTTCGAAGATGAAACGTTTCGGATCATTCACAGAACTGCTTGAATCACGACACACACGCTTCTAGCACCTTCTGACAACGTCCTATGCAATGGTTCGAAGTTGAAACGCTTCGGATCATTCACAATACGCGCGCTTCTCTCACTTTCTGAAAACAGTCTACTCAATGGTTCGAAGATGAAACGTTTCGGATAATTCACAAAACTGCTTGATTCACGTCACGCACGCTTCTAGCACCTTCTGACAACGTCCTATGCAATGGTTCGAAGTTGAAACGCTTGGGATCATTCACAAAACGCGCGCTTCTCTCACTTTCTGAAAACAGTCTATTCAATGGTTCGAAGATGAAACGTTTCGGATCATTCACAACACTGTTTGAATCACGTCACGCACGCTTCTAGCACCTTCTGACAACGTCCTATGCAATGGTTCGAAGATGAATCGCTTTGGATCATTCATCATTCACAAAACGCTTCCTTTCTCACTTTCTGAAAACAGTCTACTCAATGGTTCGAAGATGAAACGTTTCGGATCATTCACAGCACTGCTTGATTTACGTAACGCACGCTTCTCTCACTTTTTGAAAACAGTTTACTTAATGGTTCGAAGTGACATGCTTCGGATCATTCACCAAACTGCTTGATTCACGTCACGCACGCTTCTAGCACCTTCTGACAACGTCCTCTGCAATGGTTCGAAGTTGAAACGCTTCGGATAGTTCACAAAACGCGCGCTTCTCTCACTTTCTGAAAACAGTCTACTCAATGATTCGAAGATTAAACGTTTCGGATCTTTCGCAGAACTGCTTGATTCACGTAACGCACGCTTCTAGCACCTTCTGACAACGCCCTCTGCATTGGTTCGAAGATGAAACGCTTTGGATCATTCACAAAACGCACGCTTCTCTCACCTATTGAAAACAGTATACTCAATGGTTCAAAGATTAAACGTTTCGGATCATTCACAACACTGTTTGATTCACGTAACGCACGCTTCGTTTCGGATCATTCACAAAACTGCTTGATTCACGTCACGCACGCTTCTAGCACCTTCTGACAACGCCCTATGCAATGGTTCGAAGTTGAAACGCTTGGGATCATTCACAAAACGCGCGCTTCTCTCACTTTCTGAAAACAGTCTACTCAATGGTTCGAAGATGAAACGTTTCGGATCATTCACAACACTGCTTGATTCACGTCACGCACGCTTCTAGCACCTTCTGACAACGTCCTTTGCAATGGTTCGAAGTTGAAACGCTTCGGATCTTTCACAAAGCGCGCGCTTCTCTCACTTTCTGAAAACAGTTTACTCAATGGTTCGAAGATGAAACGTTTCGGATCATTCACAAAACTGTTTGATTCACGTCACGCACGCTTCTATCACCTTCTGACAACGTCCTATGCAATGGTTCGAAGTTGAAACGCTTCGGATCTTTCACAAAACGCGCGCTTCTCTCACTTTCTGAAAACAGTTTACTCAATGGTTCGAAGATGAAAGTTTCGGATCATTCACAAAACTGCTTGATTCACGTCACGCACGCTTCTAGCACTTTCTGACAACGTCCTATGCATTGGTTCGAAGTTGAAACGCTTCGGATCATTCACAATACGCGCGCTTCTCTCACTTTCTGAAAACAGTCTACTCAATGGTTCGAAGAAGAAACGTTTCGGATCATTCACAAAACTGCTTGATTCACGTTACGCACGCTTCTCTCACCTTTTGAAAACAGTCTACCTAATGGTTCGAAGTTGACACGCTTTGGATCATTCACAAAACTGCTTGATTCACGTCACGCACGCTTCTAGCACCTTCTGACAACGTCCTATGCAATGGTTCGAAGTTGAAACGCTTCGGATCATTCACAATACGCGCGCTTCTCTCACTTTCTGAAAACAGTCTACTTAAAGGTTCGAAGATGAAACGTTTCGGATCATTCACAAAACTGCTTGATTCACGTCACGCACGCTTCTAGCACCTTCTGACAACGTCCTATGCAATGGTTCGAAGTTGAAACGCTTCGGATCATTCACAATACGCGCGCTTCTCTCACTTTCTGAAAACAGTCTACTCAATGGTTCGAAGATGAAACGTTTCGGATCATTCACAAAACTGCTTGATTCACGTCATGCACGCTTCTAGCACCTTCTGACAACGTCCTATGCAATGGTTCGAAGTTGAAACGCTTCGGATCATTCACAATACGCGCGCTTCTCTCACTTTCTGAAAACAGTCTACTCAATGGTTCGAAAATGAAACTTTCGGATCATTCACAGAACTGCTTGATTCACGTCACGCACGCTTCTAACACCTTCTGACAACGCCCTATGCAATGTTTTGAAGTTGAAACGCTTCGGATCATTCACAATACGCGCGCTTCTCTCACTTTCTGAAAACAGTCTACTCAATGGTTCGAAAATGAAACGTTTCGGATCATTCACAGAACTGCTTGATTCACGTCACGCACGCTTTTAGCACCTTCTGACAACGCCCTATGCAATGTTTTGAAGTTGAAACGCTTCGGATCATTCACAATACGCGCGCTTCTCTCACTTTCTGAAAACAGTCTACTCAATGGTTCGAAGATGAAACGTTTCGGATCATTCACAAAACTGCTTGAATCACGTCACGCACGCTTCTAGCACCTTCTGACAACGTCCTATGCAATGGTTCGAAGATGAATCGCTTTGGATCATTCATCATTCACAAAACGCTTCCTTTCTCACTTTCTGAAAACAGTCTACTCAATGGTTCGAAGATGAAACGTTTCGGATCATTCACAGCACTGCTTGATTTACGTAACGCACGCTTCTCTCACTTTTTGAAAACAGTTTACTTAATGGTTCGAAGTGACATGCTTCGGATCATTCACCAAACTGCTTGATTCACGTCACGCACGCTTCTAGCACCTTCTGACAACGTCCTCTGCAATGGTTCGAAGTTGAAACGCTTCGGATCATTCACAATACGCGCGCTTCTCTCACTTTCTGAAAACAGTCTACTCAATGGTTCGAAGAAGAAACGTTTCGGATCATTCACAAAACTGCTTGATTCACGTCACGCACGCTTCTAGCACTTTCTGACAACGTCCTATGCATTGGTTCGAAGTTGAAACGCTTCGGATCATTCACAATACGCGCGCTTCTCTCACTTTCTGAAAACAGTCTACTCAATGGTTCGAAGAAGAAACGTTTCGGATCATTCACAAAACTGCTTGATTCACGTTACGCACGCTTCTCTCACCTTTTGAAAACAGTCTACCTAATGGTTCGAAGTTGACACGCTTTGGATCATTCACAAAACTGCTTGATTCACGTCACGCACGCTTCTAGCACCTTCTGACAACGTCCTATGCAATGGTTCGAAGTTGAAACGCTTCGGATCATTCACAATACGCGCGCTTCTCTCACTTTCTGAAAACAGTCTACTTAAAGGTTCGAAGATGAAACGTTTCGGATCATTCACAAAACTGCTTGATTCACGTCACGCACGCTTCTAGCACCTTCTGACAACGTCCTATGCAATGGTTCGAAGTTGAAACGCTTCGGATCATTCACAATACGCGCGCTTCTCTCACTTTCTGAAAACAGTCTACTCAATGGTTCGAAGATGAAACGTTTCGGATCATTCACAAAACTGCTTGATTCACGTCATGCACGCTTCTAGCACCTTCTGACAACGTCCTATGCAATGGTTCGAAGTTGAAACGCTTCGGATCATTCACAATACGCGCGCTTCTCTCACTTTCTGAAAACAGTCTACTCAATGGTTCGAAAATGAAACGTTTCGGATCATTCACAGAACTGCTTGATTCACGTCACGCACGCTTCTAACACCTTCTGACAACGCCCTATGCAATGTTTTGAAGTTGAAACGCTTCGGATCATTCACAATACGCGCGCTTCTCTCACTTTCTGAAAACAGTCTACTCAATGGTTCGAAAATGAAACGTTTCGGATCATTCACAGAACTGCTTGATTCACGTCACGCACGCTTTTAGCACCTTCTGACAACGCCCTATGCAATGTTTTGAAGTTGAAACGCTTCGGATCATTCACAATACGCGCGCTTCTCTCACTTTCTGAAAACAGTCTACTCAATGGTTCGAAGATGAAACGTTTCGGATCATTCACAAAACTGCTTGAATCACGTCACGCACGCTTCTAGCACCTTCTGACAACGTCCTATGCAATGGTTCGAAGATGAATCGCTTTGGATCATTCATCATTCACAAAACGCTTCCTTTCTCACTTTCTGAAAACAGTCTACTCAATGGTTCGAAGATGAAACGTTTCGGATCATTCACAGCACTGCTTGATTTACGTAACGCACGCTTCTCTCACTTTTTGAAAACAGTTTACTTAATGGTTCGAAGTGACATGCTTCGGATCATTCACCAAACTGCTTGATTCACGTCACGCACGCTTCTAGCACCTTCTGACAACGTCCTCTGCAATGGTTCGAAGTTGAAACGCTTCGGATCATTCACAATACGCGCGCTTCTCTCACTTTCTGAAAACAGTCTACTCAATGGTTCGAAGAAGAAACGTTTCGGATCATTCACAAAACTGCTTGATTCACGTTACGCACGCTTCTCTCACCTTTTAAAAACAGTCTACCTAATGGTTCGAAGTTGACACGCTTTGGATCATTCACAAAACTGCTTGATTCACGTCACGCACGCTTCTAGCACCTTCTGACAACGTCCTATGCAATGGTTCGAAGTTGAAACGCTTCGGATCATTCACAATACGCGCGCTTCTCTCACTTTCTGAAAACAGTCTACTTAAAGGTTCGAAGATGAAACGTTTCGGATCATTCACAAAACTGCTTGATTCACGTCACGCACGCTTCTAGCACCTTTTGACAACGCCCTCTGCATTTGTTCGAAGTTGAAACTCTTCGGATCATTCACAAAACGCGCGCTTCTCTCACTTTCTGAAAACAGTCTACTCAATGGTTCGAAGATGAAACGTTTCGGATCATTCACAGAACTGCTTGAATCACGACACACACGCTTCTAGCACCTTCTGACAACGTCCTATGCAATGGTTCGAAGTTGAAACGCTTCGGATCATTCACAATACGCGCGCTTCTCTCACTTTCTGAAAACAGTCTACTCAATGGTTCGAAGATGAAACGTTTCGGATAATTCACAAAACTGCTTGATTCACGTCACGCACGCTTCTAGCACCTTCTGACAACGTCCTATGCAATGGTTCGAAGTTGAAACGCTTGGGATCATTCACAAAACGCGCGCTTCTCTCACTTTCATTCAATGGTTCGAAGATGAAACGTTTCGGATCATTCACAACACTGTTTGAATCACGTCACGCACGCTTCTAGCACCTTCTGACAACGTCCTATGCAATGGTTCGAAGATGAATCGCTTTGGATCATTCATCATTCACAAAACGCTTCCTTTCTCACTTTCTGAAAACAGTCTACTCAATGGTTCGAAGATGAAACGTTTCGGATCATTCACAGCACTGCTTGATTTACGTAACGCACGCTTCTCTCACTTTTCGAAAACAGTTTACTTAATGGTTCGAAGTGACATGCTTCGGATCATTCACCAAACTGCTTGATTCACGTCACGCACGCTTCTAGCACCTTCTGACAACGTCCTCTGCAATGGTTCGAAGTTGAAACGCTTGGGATCATTCACAAAACGCGCGCTTCTCTCACTTTCATTCAATGGTTCGAAGATGAAACGTTTCGGATCATTCACAACACTGTTTGAATCACGTCACGCACGCTTCTAGCACCTTCTGACAACGTCCTATGCAATGGTTCGAAGATGAATCGCTTTGGATCATTCATCATTCACAAAACGCTTCCTTTCTCACTTTCTGAAAACAGTCTACTCAATGGTTCGAAGATGAAACGTTTCGGATCATTCACAGCACTGCTTGATTTACGTAACGCACGCTTCTCTCACTTTTTGAAAACAGTTTACTTAATGGTTCGAAGTGACATGCTTCGGATCATTCACCAAACTGCTTGATTCACGTCACGCACGCTTCTAGCACCTTCTGACAACGTCCTCTGCAATGGTTCGAAGTTGAAACGCTTCGGATAGTTCACAAAACGCGCGCTTCTCTCACTTTCTGAAAACAGTCTACTCAATGATTCGAAGATTAAACGTTTCGGATCTTTCGCAGAACTGCTTGATTCACGTAACGCACGCTTCTAGCACCTTCTGACAACGCCCTCTGCATTGGTTCGAAGATGAAACGCTTTGGATCATTCACAAAACGCACGCTTCTCTCACCTATTGAAAACAGTATACTCAATGGTTCAAAGATTAAACGTTTCGGATCATTCACAACACTGTTTGATTCACGTAACGCACGCTTCGTTTCGGATCATTCACAAAACTGCTTGATTCACGTCACGCACGCTTCTAGCACCTTCTGACAACGTCCTATGCATTTGTTCGAAGTTGAAACTCTTTGGATCATTCACAAAACGCGCGCTTCTCTCACTTTCTGAAAACAGTCTACTCAATGGTTCGAAGATGAAACGTTTTGGACCATTCGCAGAACTGCTTGATTCACGTAACGCACGCTTCTAGCACCTTCTGACAACGTCCTAAGCAATGGTTCGAAGTTGAAACGCTTCGGATCTTTCACAAAACGCGCGCTTCTCTCACTTTCTGAAAACAGTTTACTCAATGGTTCGAAGATGAAACGTTTCGGATCATTCACAAAACTGCTTGATTCACGTCACGCACGCTTCTAGCACCTTCTGACAACGTCCTATGCAATGGTTCGAAGATGAAACGCTTTGGATCATTCACAAAACTGCTTGATTCACGTCACGCACGCTTCTAGCACCTTCTGACGATGTCTTATGCAATGGTTCGAAGATGAAACGCTTCGGATCATTCACAAAACGCGCCCTTCTCTCACGTTTTGAAAACAGTCTACTCAATGGTTCGAAGTTGAAACGCTTCGGATCATTCACAAAACGCGCACTTCTCTCACTTTCTGAAAACAGTCTACTCAATGATTCGAAGATGAAACGTTTCGGATCATTCACAAAACTGCTTGATTCACGTCACGCACGCTTCTAGCACCTTCTGACAACGTCCTATGCAATGGTTCGAAGTTGAAACGCTTCGGATCATTCACAATACGCGCGCTTCTCTCACTTTCTGAAAACAGTCTACTCAATGGTTCGAAAATGAAACGTTTCGGATCATTCACAAAACTGCTTGATTCACGTCACGCACGCTTCTAGCACCTTCTGACAACGTCCTATGCAATGGTTCGAAGTTGAAACGCTTGGGATCATTCACAAAACGCGCGCTTCTCTCACTTTCTGAAAACAGTCTATTCAATGGTTCGAAGATGAAACGTTTCGGATCATTCACAACACTGTTTGAATCACGTCACGCACGCTTCTAGCACCTTCTGACAACGTCCTATGCAATGGTTCGAAGATGAAACGCTTTGGATCATTCATCATTCACAAAACGCTTCCTTTCTCACTTTCTGAAAACAGTCTACTCAATGGTTCGAAGATGAAACGTTTCGGATCATTCACAGCACTGCTTGATTTACGTAACGCACGCTTCTCTCACTTTCTGAAAACAGTCTACTCAATGGTTCGAAGATGAAACGTTTCGGATCTTTCGCAGAACTGCTTGATTCACGTAACGCACGCTTCTAGCACCTTCTGACAACGCCCTCTGCATTGGTTCGAAGATGAAACGCTTTGGATCATTCACAAAACGCACGCTTCTCTCACCTATTGAAAACAGTATACTCAATGGTTCAAAGATTAAACGTTTCGGATCATTAGGGGCGGCGCGCAGCGGCGCCCGTTTGTTTTGAGCTGTGACGCGCGCAACACGCCACTCCCAAGGCACACACGATTTCTCTATTCTAATACTGTCCCGATCACAAGCTTTGACCATTCGGCCGTGACGTCACGGCCCGGGCCGTGACATAGCGTGACATTGATTATATATCGTTATCTGATTAAACTAAAATTTAACCAACAACACCATTAAATTCAGCATGCTTGATTTGTACGGAATGCACATTTCAATCGCATTTTCATGATTTAAATTGACACCCGGGTGGACATGTGAGAAACACGATTCAGCATGAAAAGAAGCCGCTGTGATTGAAGTCACATTGAGTATAGATAATTAAACTTCTGGATTTATACCTATCTATACATTTTTGATCTGTATACAAAATATTATAGTAAAGTTTATTTCATTCATCGAAATATTTCGATGCAAAGTGGCTGTTTCAATTTGACATCTTTCGATCCGTACACTTTTCACTGGCTCAATGACGTCCGATCGAAATGGGAACTGCACCACAGAACATACCATGTTTCACTTCATCTTATTATAATGTTGTTTCAGCATTTCGTTTTCATGATTTCCGCTATGTTTTCACACTCGAGTCTTGTTTCGAGAACCCGGTGCGAGAGGGGAGGGGCGGGGCGTAGAGGAGTCGCGTCTCTCTGTGCCCTGCCTCAGGCGGGCGGGACTGCGACGCGATAACATATCTGACTTCCCCGCATCAACTTCATGAATTCAAAATTTAGCAATCTGCAATTGTTCTCAGTTTGTCACAAACATTTAGAGCTTCAAAAAGAGGTCTCATAAGAACATAAGCAACTAACACCATGAAGTCCACGCTTTCAGACCAGTCTCGTTTGCGCCCAACGTTATTTGAGAAACCAGCCACGATTTTTGTTGCACTGTTTTTGTCTCGTTGAGACAAGTAAAATGACATCTTATTTTTGGAATTTGGACTATTTTGAACACATCCAGGAATTGCCACCCGGACTAATTGCCAGTTAAAGATGAGTGAATGCGCAAATCTACCTCCTATTCCCTCTTTTATGTTTTTTTTTTCCCTTTGGCAAAATGTCGAGTTTTGGCATCAAGCCACGTCATGCCTCCCCTCGCCCCGCCCTCACATAGGTATTGTACTCACAAAACCATGGTGGCGTGTTTCAAAAATCAGCGAAAATTTTTATTGCACTGTTTTTGTCTCGTTGAGACAAGTAAAATGACATCTTATTTTTGAAATTTAGACCACTTTGAACACATCCAAGAATTGCCACTTTGAGTTATTACCAGTTCAAGATGAGTGACTGTGTGGCGGCGTGCCTTGATGCCAAGACTCGACATTTTGCCAAAGGGAAAGAGCCATAAAAGAGGGAGTAGGAGATAGATTTGCGCATTCACTCATCTCTAACTGGCAATTAGTCCGGGTGGCAATTCCTGGATGTGTTCAAAATAGTCCAAATTTCAAAAATAAGATGTCATTTTACTTGTCTCAACGAGACAAAAACAGTGCAACAAAAATCGTGGCTGGTTTCTCAAATAACGCCGTGCGCAAACAAAACTGGTCTGAAAGCGTAGACTTCATGGTGTTAGTTGCTTATGTTCTTATGAGACCTCTTTTTGAAGCTCTAAATGTTTGTGACAAACTGAGAACAATTGCAGATTGCTAAATTTTGAATTCATGAAGTTAATGCGGGGAAGTCAGATATGTTATCGCGTCGCAGTCCCGCCCGCCTGAGGCAGGGCACAGTCAGAGAGACGCGACTCCTCTACGCCCCGCCCCCTCCCCTCTCGCACTGGGTTCTCGAAACAAGACTCGAGTGTGAAAACATAGCGGAAATCATGAAAACGAAATGCTGAAACAACATTATAATAAGATGGAGTGAAACATGGGATGTTCAGTGGTGCAAATCTCATTCCGATCGGACGTCATTAAGCCCGTGAAAAGTGTACGGATCGAAAGATGTCAATTTGAAACAGCCACTTTGCATCGAAATATCTCGATGAATGAAACAAACTTTACTATGATATTTTTTAAACAGATCAACAAAATATAGATAGGTATAAATCCGAAAGTTCGTTTATCTAGACTTAATGTGACTTCTATAACAGCCGCTACTTTTTAGCTGAAAATCGTTTCTCACATGTCTACCCGGGTGTCAATTTAAATCATGAAAATGCGATTGAAATGTGCATTCCGTACAAATCAAGCATGCTGAGTTTAATGGTGTTGTTGGTTAAATTTTAGTTTAATCAGATAACGATATATAATCAATGTCACGCTATGTCACGGCCCGGGCCGTGACGTCACGGCCGAATGGTCAAAGCTTGTGATCGGGACAGTACAATATACTTAATTAGTGTGCGTTATTTGTTAGAATATCACTTTGTAAGACCTATGAGTATGATTCGTGAAACCAATATCGGTTGCGGCATCCAAAAACCGCCCTCTCTTGCTCTCTCCCGCTTTGCCACTAAACGTGTTTACGACGGCGGCGGCGACGACGGTGTGCATCACGTAAGCTCCGCCCACTGCACTTTGCGCTCATTGGTCGCTCGGCTCTCTTGCGTGCGCACTCTGATTGGCTGAGCGCATGCCCCGCCCTTCGTTCACCCACTCTCGTGTCGGCTCGCCGTCCAGGCCACCGCCCCAGTTTTGGCGCGAAAACTGTGGGGGGAGGGGAGTGTGCGGACCGGAGTGAGTGGGTAAGAGAGAGAGACGCGAAATAGCGCGTGTCAATGAGAGACTGGCATTGGCAGGCGCACGAGCGATTCGACAAAGCAGTGCGTTTCCATATTCAGGATACGTTTTCTAAAGTTTCGAATATGTATACATAACATGTTCGGCACATCAACCTGAAAAACAATTTCTTCGAAATTTGAGAAAAGGACATCCATTCTCTTTCGAAAAGTACACGAGTAAAGAGGAGTGGATTGTTTTGATCTAATTCAACAAAAGCACATGCATAAAATCTCTTCGCAGCTGACTAAAATTTCAAAACAAACCTGCTCTTTCTGATCGATGAAAAATATAGTATGCACTATAATCGTGTCATACATTTTGTTGCAAGTTACTTGTTGGGATTAACAGTATCCTGAATACCTGAACTCAACATGCTAACAAGAAAACAATTAGAGTTTTAAAACATCGTTCGAAAGAGCAGGTTTGTTTTGAAATTTTAGTCAGCTGCGAAGAGATTTTATGCATGTGCTTTTGTTGAATTAGATCAAAACAAACCACTCCTCTTTACTCGTGTACTTTTCGAAAGAGAATTCACAACACTGTTTGATTCACGTAACGCACGCTTCGTTTCGGATCATTCACAAAACTGCTTGATTCACGTCACGCACGCTTCTAGCACCTTCTGACAACGTCCTATGCAATGGTTCGAAGTTGAAACGCTTCGGATCTTTCACAAAACGCGCGCTTCTCTCACTTTCTGAAAACAGTTTACTCAATGGTTCGAAGATGAAACGTTTCGGATCATTCACAAAACTGCTTGATTCACGTCACGCACGCTTCTAGCACTTTCTGACAACGTCCTATGCAATGGTTCGAAGTTGAAACGCTTCGGATCATTCACAATACGCGCGCTTCTCTCACTTTCTGAAAACAGTCTACTCAATGGTTCGAAGAAGAAACGTTTCGGATCATTCACAAAACTGCTTGATTCACGTTACGCACGCTTCTCTCACCTTTTGAAAACAGTCTACCTAATGGTTCGAAGTTGACACGCTTTGGATCATTCACAAAACTGCTTGATTCACGTCACGCACGCTTCTAGCACCTTCTGACAACGTCCTATGCAATGGTTCGAAGTTGAAACGCTTCGGATCATTCACAATACGCGCGCTTCTCTCACTTTCTGAAAACAGTCTACTTAAAGGTTCGAAGATGAAACGTTTCGGATCATTCACAAAACTGCTTGATTCACGTCACGCACGCTTCTAGCACCTTTTGACAACGCCCTCTGCATTTGTTCGAAGTTGAAACTCTTCGGATCATTTACAAAACGCGCGCTTCTCTCACTTTCTGAAAACAGTCTACTCAATGGTTCGAAGATGAAACGTTTCGGACCATTCGCAGAACTGCTTGATTCACGTAACGCACGCTTCTAGCACCTTCTGACAACGTCCTATGCAATGGTTCGAAGTTGAAACGCTTCGGATCTTTCAAAAAACACGCGCTTCTCTCACTTTCTGAAAACAGTTTACTCAATGGTTCGAAGATGAAACGTTTCGGATCATTCACAAAACTGCTTGATTCACGTCACGCACGCTTCTAGCACCTTCTGACAACGTCCTATGCAATGGTTCGAAGTTGAAACGCTTCGGATCATTCACAATACGCGCGCTTCTCTCACTTTCTGAAAACAGTCTACTCAATGGTTCGAAGATGAAACGTTTCGGATCATTCACAAAACTGCTTGATTCACGTCACGCACGCTTCTCTCACTTTTTGAAAACAGTCTACTCAATGGTTCGAAGTTGAAACACTTCGGATCATTCACAAAACGCGCGCTTTTCTTCTTTTTTGAAAACAGTCTACTCAATGGTTCGAAGATGAAACGTTTCGGATCATTCACAAAACTGCTTGATTCACGTCACGCACGCTTCTAGCACCTTCTGACAACGTCCTATGCAATGGTTCGAAGTTGAAACGCTTCGGATCATTCACAATACGCGCGCTTCTCTCACTTTCTGAAAACAGTCTACTCAATGGTTCGAAGATGAAACGTTTCGGATCATTCACAAAACTGCTTGATTCACGTCACGCACGCTTCTAGCACCTTCTGACAACGTCCTATGCAATGGTTCGAAGTTGAAACGCTTGGGATCATTCACAAAACGCGCGCTTCTCTCACTTTCTGAAAACAGTATATTCAATGGTTCGAAGATGAAACGTTTCGGATCATTCACAACACTGTTTGAATCACGTCACGCACGCTTCTAGCACCTTCTGACAACGTCCTATGCAATGGTTCGAAGATGAAACGCTTTGGATCATTCATCATTCACAAAACGCTTCCTTTCTCACTTTCTGAAAACAGTCTACTCAATGGTTCGAAGATGAAACGTTTCGGATCATCCACAGCACTGCTTGATTTACGTAACGCACGCTTCTCTCACTTTTTGAAAACAGTTTACTTAATGGTTCGAAGTGACATGCTTCGGATCATTCACAAAACTGCTTGATTCACGTCACGCACGCTTCTAGCACTTTCTGACAACGTCCTATGCAATGGTTCGAAGTTGAAACGCTTCGGATCATTCACAATACGCGCGCTTCTCTCACTTTCTGAAAACAGTCTACTTAAAGGTTCGAAGATGAAACGTTTCGGATCATTCACAAAACTGCTTGATTCACGTCACGCACGCTTCTAGCACCTTTTTACAACGCCCTCTGCATTTGTTCGAAGTTGAAACTCTTCGGATCATTTACAAAACGCGCGCTTCTCTCACTTTCTGAAAACAGTCTACTCAATGGTTCGAAGATGAAACGTTTCGGACCATTCGCAGAACTGCTTGATTCACGTAACGCACGCTTCTAGCACCTTCTGACAACGTCCTATGCAATGGTTCGAAGTTGAAACGCTTCGGATCTTTCAAAAAACACGCGCTTCTCTCACTTTCTGAAAACAGTTTACTCAATGGTTCGAAGATGAAACGTTTCGGATCATTCACAAAACTGCTTGATTCACGTCACGCACGCTTCTAGCACCTTCTGACAACGTCCTATGCAATGGTTCGAAGTTGAAACGCTTCGGATCATTCACAATACGCGCGCTTCTCTCACTTTCTGAAAACAGTCTACTCAATGGTTCGAAGATGAAACGTTTCGGATCATTCACAAAACTGCTTGATTCACGTCACGCACGCTTCTCTCACTTTTTGAAAACAGTCTACTCAATGGTTCGAAGTTGAAACACTTCGGATCATTCACAAAACGCGCGCTTTTCTTCTTTTTTGAAAACAGTCTACTCAATGGTTCGAAGATGAAACGTTTCGGATCATTCACAAAACTGCTTGATTCACGTCACGCACGCTTCTAGCACCTTCTGACAACGTCCTATGCAATGGTTCGAAGTTGAAACGCTTCGGATCATTCACAATACGCGCGCTTCTCTCACTTTCTGAAAACAGTCTACTCAATGGTTCGAAGATGAAACGTTTCGGATCATTCACAAAACTGCTTGATTCACGTCACGCACGCTTCTAGCACCTTCTGACAACGTCCTATGCAATGGTTCGAAGTTGAAACGCTTGGGATCATTCACAAAACGCGCGCTTCTCTCACTTTCTGAAAACAGTCTATTCAATGGTTCGAAGATGAAACGTTTCGGATCATTCACAACACTGTTTGAATCACGTCACGCACGCTTCTAGCACCTTCTGACAACGTCCTATGCAATGGTTCGAAGATGAAACGCTTTGGATCATTCATCATTCACAAAACGCTTCCTTTCTCACTTTCTGAAAACAGTCTACTCAATGGTTCGAAGATGAAACGTTTCGGATCATCCACAGCACTGCTTGATTTACGTAACGCACGCTTCTCTCACTTTTTGAAAACAGTTTACTTAATGGTTCGAAGTGACATGCTTCGGATCATTCACCAAACTGCTTGATTCACGTCACGCACGCTTCTAGCACCTTCTGACAACGTCCTCTGCAATGGTTCGAAGTTGAAACGCTTCGGATAGTTCACAAAACGCGCGCTTCTCTCACTTTCTGAAAACAGTCTACTCAATGATTCGAAGATGAAACGTTTCGGATCATTCACAAAACTGCTTGATTCACGTCACGCACGCTTCTAGCACCTTCTGACAACGTCCTATGCAATTGTTCGAAGTTGAAACGCTTCGGATCATTCACAATACGCGCGCTTCTCTCACTTTCTGAAAACAGTCTACTTAAAGGTTCGAAGATGAAACGTTTCGGATCATTCACAGAACTGCTTGATTCACGTCACGCACGCTTCTAGCACCTTTTGACAACGCCCTATGCATTTGTTCGAAGTTGAAACTCTTCGGATCATTCACAAAACGCGCGCTTCTCTCACTTTCTGAAAACAGTCTACTCAATGGTTCGAAGATGAAACGTTTCGGACCATTCGCAGAACTGCTTGATTCACGTAACGCACGCTTCTAGCACCTTCTGACAACGCCCTCTGCATTGGTTCGAAGATGAAACGCTTTGGATCATTCACAAAACGCACGCTTCTCTCACCTATTGAAAACAGTATACTCAATGGTTCAAAGATTAAACGTTTCGGATCATTCACAACACTGTTTGATTCACGTAACGCACGCTTCGTTTCGGATCGTTCACAAAACTGCTTGATTCACGTCACGCACGCTTCTAGCACCTTCTGACAACGCCCTATGCGATAGTTCGAAGTTGAAACGCTACGGATCATTCACAAAACGCGCGCTTTTCTCACTTTTTGAAAACAGTCTACTCAATGGTTCGAAGATGAAACGTTTCGGATCATTCACAGCACTGCTTGATTTACGTAACGCACGCTTCTCTCACTTTTTGAAAACAGTTTACTTAATGGTTCGAAGTGACATGCTTCGGATCATTCACCAAACTGCTTGATTCACGTCACGCACGCTTCTAGCACCTTCTGACAACGTCCTCTGCAATGGTTCGAAGTTGAAACGCTTCGGATAGTTCACAAAACGCGCGCTTCTCTCACTTTCTGAAAACAGTCTACTCAATGATTCGAAGATTAAACGTTTCGGATCTTTCGCAGAACTGCTTGATTCACGTAACGCACGCTTCTAGCACCTTCTGACAACGCCCTCTGCATTGGTTCGAAGATGAAACGCTTTGGATCATTCACAAAACGCACGCTTCTCTCACCTATTGAAAACAGTATACTCAATGGTTCAAAGATTAAACGTTTCGGATCATTCACAACACTGTTTGATTCACGTAACGCACGCTTCGTTTCGGATCATTCACAAAACTGCTTGATTCACGTCACGCACGCTTCTAGCACCTTTTGACAACGCCCTATGCATTTGTTCGAAGTTGAAACTCTTCGGATCATTCACAAAACGCGCGCTTCTCTCACTTTCTGAAAACAGTCTACTCAATGGTTCGAAGATGAAACGTTTCGGACCATTCGCAGAACTGCTTGATTCACGTAACGCACGCTTCTAGCACCTTCTAACAACGCCCTCTGCATTGGTTCGAAGATGAAACGCTTTGGATCATTCACAAAACGCACGCTTCTCTCACCTATTGAAAACAGTATACTCAATGGTTCAAAGATTAAACGTTTCGGATCATTCACAACACTGTTTGATTCACGTAACGCACGCTTCGTTTCGGATCATTCACAAAACTGCTTGATTCACGTCACGCACGCTTCTAGCACCTTCTGACAACGCCCTATGCGATAGTTCGAAGTTGAAACGCTACGGATCATTCACAAAACGCGCGCTTTTCTCACTTTTTGAAAACAGTCTACTCAATGGTTCGAAGATGAAACGTTTCGGATCATTCACAGCACTGCTTGATTTACGTAACGCACGCTTCTCTCACTTTTTGAAAACAGTTTACTTAATGGTTCGAAGTGACATGCTTCGGATCATTCACCAAACTGCTTGATTCACGTCACGCACGCTTCTAGCACCTTCTGACAACGTCCTCTGCAATGGTTCGAAGTTGAAACGCTTCGGATAGTTCACAAAACGCGCGCTTCTCTCACTTTCTGAAAACAGTCTACTCAATGATTCGAAGATTAAACGTTTCGGATCTTTCGCAGAACTGCTTGATTCACGTAACGCACGCTTCTAGCACCTTCTGACAACGCCCTCTGCATTGGTTCGAAGATGAAACGCTTTGGATCATTCACAAAACGCACGCTTCTCTCACCTATTGAAAACAGTATACTCAATGGTTCAAAGATTAAACGTTTCGGATCATTCACAACACTGTTTGATTCACGTAACGCACGCTTCGTTTCGGATCATTCACAAAACTGCTTGATTCACGTCACGCACGCTTCTAGCACCTTCTGACAACGTCCTATGCAATGGTTCGAAGTTGAAACGCTTCGGATCTTTCACAAAACGCGCGCTTCTCTCACTTTCTGAAAACAGTTTACTCAATGGTTCGAAGATGAAACGTTGCGGATCATTCACAAAACTGCTTGATTCACGTCACGCACGCTTCTAGCACTTTCTGACAACGTCCTATGCAATGGTTCGAAGTTGAAACGCTTCGGATCATTCACAATACGCGCGCTTCTCTCACTTTCTGAAAACAGTCTACTCAATGGTTCGAAGATGAAACGTTTCGGATCATTCACAAAACTGCTTGATTCACGTTACGCACGCTTCTCTCACCTTTTGAAAACAGTCTACCTAATGGTTCGAAGTTGACACGCTTTGGATCATTCACAAAACTGCTTGATTCACGTCACGCACGCTTCTAGCACCTTTTGACAACGCCCTCTGCATTTGTTCGAAGTTGAAACTCTTCGGATCATTTACAAAACGCGCGCTTCTCTCACTTTCTGAAAACAGTCTACTCAATGGTTCGAAGATGAAACGTTTCGGATCATTCACAAAACTGCTTGATTCACGTCATGCACGCTTCTAGCACCTTCTGACAACGTCCTATGCAATGGTTCGAAGTTGAAACGCTTCGGATCTTTCACAAAACACGCGCTTCTCTCACTTTCTGAAAACAGTTTACTCAATGGTTCGAAGATGAAACGTTTCGGATCATTCACAAAACTGCTTGATTCACGTCACGCACGCTTCTAGCACCTTCTGACAACGTCCTATGCAATGGTTCGAAGTTGAAACGCTTGGGATCATTCACAAAACGCGCGCTTCTCTCACTTTCTGAAAACAGTCTATTCAATGGTTCGAAGATGAAACGTTTCGGATCATTCACAACACTGTTTGAATCACGTCACGCACGCTTCTAGCACCTTCTGACAACGTCCTATGCAATGGTTCGAAGATGAAACGCTTTGGATCATTCATCATTCACAAAACGCTTCCTTTCTCACTTTACTGAAAACAGTCTACTCAATGGTTCGAAGATGAAACGTTTCGGATCATTCACAGCACTGCTTGATTTACGTAACGCACGCTTCTCTCACTTTTTGAAAACAGTTTACTTAATGGTTCGAAGTGACATGCTTCGGATCATTCACCAAACTGCTTGATTCACGTCACGCACGCTTCTAGCACCTTCTGACAACGTCCTCTGCAATGGTTCGAAGTTGAAACGCTTCGGATAGTTCACAAAACGCGCGCTTCTCTCACTTTCTGAAAACAGTCTACTCAATGATTCGAAGATGAAACGTTTCGGATCATTCACAAAACTGCTTGATTCACGTCACGCACGCTTCTAGCACCTTCTGACAACGTCCTATGCAATGGTTCGAAGTTGAAACGCTTCGGATCATTCACAATACGCGCGCTTCTCTCACTTTCTGAAAACAGTCTACTTAAAGGTTCGAAGATGAAACGTTTCGGACCATTCGCAGAACTGCTTGATTCACGTAACGCACGCTTCTAGCACCTTCTGACAACGTCCTATGCAATGGTTCGAAGTTGAAACGCTTCGGATCTTTCACAAAACACGCGCTTCTCTCACTTTCTGAAAACAGTTTACTCAATGGTTCGAAGATGAAACGTTTCGGATCATTCACAAAACTGCTTGATTCACGTCACGCACGCTTCTAGCACCTTCTGACAACGTCCTATGCAATGGTTCGAAGTTGAAACGCTTCGGATCATTCACAATACGCGCGCTTCTCTCACTTTCTGAAAACAGTCTACTCAATGGTTCGAAGATGAAACGTTTCGGATCATTCACAAAACTGCTTGATTCACGTCACGCACGCTTCTCTCACTTTTTGAAAACAGTCTACTCAATGGTTCGAAGTTGAAACACTTCGGATCATTCACAAAACGCGCGCTTTTCTTCTTTTTTGAAAACAGTCTACTCAATGGTTCGAAGATGAAACGTTTCGGATCATTCACAAAACTGCTTGATTCACGTCACGCACGCTTCTAGCACCTTCTGACAACGCCCTATGCGATAGTTCGAAGTTGAAACGCTACGGATCATTCACAAAACGCGCGCTTTTCTCACTTTTTGAAAACAGTCTACTCAATGGTTAGAAGATGAAACGTTTCGGATCATTCACAGCACTGCTTGATTTACGTAACGCACGCTTCTCTCACTTTTTGAAAACAGTTCACTTAATGGTTCGAAGTGACATGCTTCGGATCATTCACCAAACTGCTTGATTCACGTCACGCACGCTTCTAGCACCTTCTGACATCGTCCTCTGCAATGGTTCGAAGTTGAAACGCTTCGGATAGTTCACAAAACGCGCGCTTCTCTCACTTTCTGAAAACAGTCTACTCAATGATTCGAAGATGAAACGTTTCGGATCATTCACAACACTGTTTGAATCACGTCACGCACGCTTCTAGCACCTTTTGACAACGCCCTATGCAATGGTTCGAAGTTGAAACGCTTCGGATCATTCACAATACGCGCGCTTCTCTCACTTTCTGAAAACAGTCTACTCAATGATTCGAAGATGAAACGTTTCGGATCATTCACAAAACTGCTTGATTCACGTCACGCACGCTTCTAGCACCTTCTGACAACGTCCTATGCAATGGTTCGAAGTTGAAACGCTTCGGATCATTCACAATACGCGCGCTTCTCTCACTTTCTGAAAACAGTCTACTTAAAGGTTCGAAGATGAAACGTTTAGGATCATTCACAAAACTGCTTGATTCACGTCACGCACGCTTCTAGCACCTTTTGACAACGCCCTATGCATTTGTTCGAAGTTGAAACTCTTCGGATCATTCACAAAACGCGCGCTTCTCTCACTTTCTGAAAACAGTCTACTCAATGGTTCGAAGATGAAACGTTTCGGACCATTCGCAGAACTGCTTGATTCACGTAACGCACGCTTCTAGCACCTTCTGACAACGCCCTTTGCATTGGTTCGAAGATGAAACGCTTTGGATCATTCACAAAACGCACGCTTCTCTCACCTATTGAAAACAGTATACTCAATGGTTCAAAGATTAAACGTTTCGGATCATTCACAACACTGTTTGATTCACGTAACGCACGCTTCGTTTCAGATCATTCACAAAACTGCTTGATTCACGTCACGCACGCTTCTAGCACCTTCTGACAGCGCCCTATGCGATGGTTCGAAGTTGAAACGCTTCGGATCTTTCACAAAACGCGCGCTTCTCTCACTTTCTGAAAACAGTTTACTCAATGGTTCGAAGATGAAACGTTGCGGATCATTCACAAAACTGCTTGATTCACGTCACGCACGCTTCTAGCACTTTCTGACAACGTCCTATGCAATGGTTCGAAGTTGAAACGCTTCGGATCATTCACAATACGCGCGCTTCTCTCACTTTCTGAAAACAGTCTACTCAATGGTTCGAAGATGAAACGTTTCGGATCATTCACAAAACTGCTTGATTCACGTTACGCACGCTTCTCTCACCTTTTGAAAACAGTCTACCTAATGGTTCGAAGTTGACACGCTTTGGATCATTCACAAAACTGCTTGATTCACGTCACGCACGCTTCTAGCACCTTTTGACAACGCCCTCTGCATTTGTTCGAAGTTGAAACTCTTCGGATCATTTACAAAACGCGCGCTTCTCTCACTTTCTGAAAACAGTCTACTCAATGGTTCGAAGATGAAACGTTTCGGATCATTCACAAAACTGCTTGATTCACGTCATGCACGCTTCTAGCACCTTCTGACAACGTCCTATGCAATGGTTCGAAGTTGAAACGCTTCGGATCTTTCACAAAACACGCGCTTCTCTCACTTTCTGAAAACAGTTTACTCAATGGTTCGAAGATGAAACGTTTCGGATCATTCACAAAACTGCTTGATTCACGTCACGCACGCTTCTAGCACCTTCTGACAACGTCCTATGCAATGGTTCGAAGTTGAAACGCTTGGGATCATTCACAAAACGCGCGCTTCTCTCACTTTCTGAAAACAGTCTATTCAATGGTTCGAAGATGAAACGTTTCGGATCATTCACAACACTGTTTGAATCACGTCACGCACGCTTCTAGCACCTTCTGACAACGTCCTATGCAATGGTTCGAAGATGAAACGCTTTGGATCATTCATCATTCACAAAACGCTTCCTTTCTCACTTTACTGAAAACAGTCTACTCAATGGTTCGAAGATGAAACGTTTCGGATCATTCACAGCACTGCTTGATTTACGTAACGCACGCTTCTCTCACTTTTTGAAAACAGTTTACTTAATGGTTCGAAGTGACATGCTTCGGATCATTCACCAAACTGCTTGATTCACGTCACGCACGCTTCTAGCACCTTCTGACAACGTCCTCTGCAATGGTTCGAAGTTGAAACGCTTCGGATAGTTCACAAAACGCGCGCTTCTCTCACTTTCTGAAAACAGTCTACTCAATGATTCGAAGATGAAACGTTTCGGATCATTCACAAAACTGCTTGATTCACGTCACGCACGCTTCTAGCACCTTCTGACAACGTCCTATGCAATGGTTCGAAGTTGAAACGCTTCGGATCATTCACAATACGCGCGCTTCTCTCACTTTCTGAAAACAGTCTACTTAAAGGTTCGAAGATGAAACGTTTCGGACCATTCGCAGAACTGCTTGATTCACGTAACGCACGCTTCTAGCACCTTCTGACAACGTCCTATGCAATGGTTCGAAGTTGAAACGCTTCGGATCTTTCACAAAACACGCGCTTCTCTCACTTTCTGAAAACAGTTTACTCAATGGTTCGAAGATGAAACGTTTCGGATCATTCACAAAACTGCTTGATTCACGTCACGCACGCTTCTAGCACCTTCTGACAACGTCCTATGCAATGGTTCGAAGTTGAAACGCTTCGGATCATTCACAATACGCGCGCTTCTCTCACTTTCTGAAAACAGTCTACTCAATGGTTCGAAGATGAAACGTTTCGGATCATTCACAAAACTGCTTGATTCACGTCACGCACGCTTCTCTCACTTTTTGAAAACAGTCTACTCAATGGTTCGAAGTTGAAACACTTCGGATCATTCACAAAACGCGCGCTTTTCTTCTTTTTTGAAAACAGTCTACTCAATGGTTCGAAGATGAAACGTTTCGGATCATTCACAAAACTGCTTGATTCACGTCACGCACGCTTCTAGCACCTTCTGACAACGCCCTATGCGATAGTTCGAAGTTGAAACGCTACGGATCATTCACAAAACGCGCGCTTTTCTCACTTTTTGAAAACAGTCTACTCAATGGTTAGAAGATGAAACGTTTCGGATCATTCACAGCACTGCTTGATTTACGTAACGCACGCTTCTCTCACTTTTTGAAAACAGTTCACTTAATGGTTCGAAGTGACATGCTTCGGATCATTCACCAAACTGCTTGATTCACGTCACGCACGCTTCTAGCACCTTCTGACATCGTCCTCTGCAATGGTTCGAAGTTGAAACGCTTCGGATAGTTCACAAAACGCGCGCTTCTCTCACTTTCTGAAAACAGTCTACTCAATGATTCGAAGATGAAACGTTTCGGATCATTCACAACACTGTTTGAATCACGTCACGCACGCTTCTAGCACCTTTTGACAACGCCCTATGCAATGGTTCGAAGTTGAAACGCTTCGGATCATTCACAATACGCGCGCTTCTCTCACTTTCTGAAAACAGTCTACTCAATGATTCGAAGATGAAACGTTTCGGATCATTCACAAAACTGCTTGATTCACGTCACGCACGCTTCTAGCACCTTCTGACAACGTCCTATGCAATGGTTCGAAGTTGAAACGCTTCGGATCATTCACAATACGCGCGCTTCTCTCACTTTCTGAAAACAGTCTACTTAAAGGTTCGAAGATGAAACGTTTAGGATCATTCACAAAACTGCTTGATTCACGTCACGCACGCTTCTAGCACCTTTTGACAACGCCCTATGCATTTGTTCGAAGTTGAAACTCTTCGGATCATTCACAAAACGCGCGCTTCTCTCACTTTCTGAAAACAGTCTACTCAATGGTTCGAAGATGAAACGTTTCGGACCATTCGCAGAACTGCTTGATTCACGTAACGCACGCTTCTAGCACCTTCTGACAACGCCCTCTGCATTGGTTCGAAGATGAAACGCTTTGGATCATTCACAAAACGCACGCTTCTCTCACCTATTGAAAACAGTATACTCAATGGTTCAAAGATTAAACGTTTCGGATCATTCACAACACTGTTTGATTCACGTAACGCACGCTTCGTTTCAGATCATTCACAAAACTGCTTGATTCACGTCACGCACGCTTCTAGCACCTTCTGACAGCGCCCTATGCGATGGTTCGAAGTTGAAACGCTACGGATCATTCACAAAACGCGCGCTTTTCTCACTTTTTGAAAACAGTCTACTCAATGGTTCGAAGATGAAACGTTTCGGATCATTCACAAAACTGCTTGATTCACGTCACGCACGCTTCTAGCACCTTCTGACAACGTCCTATGCAATGGTTCGAAGTTGAAAAGCTTCGGATCTTTCACAAAACGCGCGCTTCTCTCACTTTCTGAAAACAGTCTACTCAATGGTTCGAAGATGAAACGTTTCGGATCATTCACAAAACTGCTTGATTCACGTCACGCACGCTTCTAGCACTTTCTGACAACGCCCTATGCGATGGTTCGAAGTTGAAACGCTTCGGATCATTCACAAAACGCGCGCTTCTCTCACTTTCTGAAAACAGTCTACTCAATGGTTCGAAGATGAAACGTTTCGGATCATTCACAAAACTGCTTGATTCACGTCACGCACGCTTCTAGCACTTTCTGACAACGCCCTATGAGATGGTTCGAAGTTGAAACGCTTCGGATCATTCACAAAACGCGCGCTTCTCTCACTTTCTGAAAACAGTATACTCAATGGTTCAAAGATTAAACGTTTCGGATCATTCACAACACTGTTTGATTCACGTAACGCACGCTTCGTTTCGGATCATTCACAGAACTGCTTGATTCACGTCACGCACGCTTCTAGCACCTTTTGACAACGTCCTATGCAATGGTTCGAAGTTGAAACGCTTCGGATCATTCACAAAACGCGCGCTTCTCTCACTTTCTGAAAACAGTCTACTCAATGGTTCGAAGATGAAACGTTTCGGATCATCCACAAAACTGCTTGATTCACGTCACGCACGCTTCTAGCACCTTCTGACAACGCCCTATGCGATGGTTCGAAGCTGAAACGCTACGGATCATTCACAAAACGCGCGCTTTTCTCACTTTTTAAAAACAGTCTACTCAATGGTTCGAAGATGAAACGTTTCGGATCATTCACAAAACTGCTTGATTCACGTCACGCACGCTTCTCTCACTTTTTGAAAACAGTCTTCTCAATGGTTCGAAGTTGAAACGCTTCGGATCATTCACAATACGCGCGCTTCTCTCACTTTCTGAAAACAGTCTACTTAAAGGTTCGAAGATGAAACGTTTCGGATCATTCACAAAACTGCTTGATTCACGTCACGCACGCTTCTAGCACCTTTTGACAACGCCCTCTGCATTTGTTCGAAGTTGAAACTCTTCCGATCATTCACAAAACGCGCGCTTCTCTCACTTTCTGAAAACAGTCTACTCAATGGTTCGAAGATGAAACGTTTCGGATCATTCACAAAACTGCTTGATTCACGTCACGCACGCTTCTCTCACTTTTTGAAAACAGTCTACTCAATGGTTCGAAGTTGAAACACTTCGGATCATTCACAAAACGCGCGCTTTTCTTCTTTTTTGAAAACAGTCTACTCAATGGTTCGAAGATGAAACGTTTCGGATCATTTACAAAACTGCTTGATTCACGTCACGCACGCTTCTAGCACCTTCTGACAACGTCCTATGCAATGGTTCGAAGATGAAACGCTTTGGATCATTCATCATTCACAAAACGCTTCCTTTCTCACTTTCTGAAAACAGTCTACTCAATGGTTCGAAGATGAAACGTTTCGGATCATTCACAGCACTGCTTGAATTACGTAACGCACGCTTCTCTCACTTTTTGAAAACAGTTTACTTAATGGTTCGAAGTGACATGCTTCGGATCATTCACCAAACTGCTTGTATCACGTCACGCACGCTTCTAGCACCTTCTGACAACGTCCTCTGCAATGGTTCGAAGTTGAAACGCTTCGGATAGTTCACAAAACGCGCGCTTCTCTCACTTTCTGAAAACAGTCTACTCAATGATTCGAAGATGAAACGTTTCGGATCATTCACAAAACTGCTTGATTCACGTCACGCACGCTTCTAGCACCTTCTGACAACGTCCTATGCAATGGTTCGAAGTTGAAACGCTTCGGATCATTCACAATACGCGCGCTTCTCTCACTTTCTGAAAACAGTCTACTTAAAGGTTCGAAGATGAAACGTTTCGGATCATTCACAAAACTGCTTGATTCACGTCACGCACGCTTCTAGCACCTTTTGACAACGCCCTATGCATTTGTTCGAAGTTGAAACTCTTCGGATCATTCACAAAACGCGCGCTTCTCTCACTTTCTGAAAACAGTCTACTCAATGGTTCGAAGATGAAACGTTTCGGACCATTCGCAGAACTGCTTGATTCACGTAACGCACGCTTCTAGCACCTTCTGACAACGCCCTCTGCATTGGTTCGAAAATGAAACGCTTTGGATCATTCACAAAACGCACGCTTCTCTCACCTATTGAAAACAGTATACTCAATGGTTCAAAGATTAAACGTTTCGGATCATTCACAACACTGTTTGATTCACGTAACGCACGCTTCGTTTCAGATCATTCACAAAACTGCTTGATTCACGTCACGCACGCTTCTAGCACCTTCTGACAACGCCCTATGCGATGGTTCGAAGTTGAAACGCTACGGATCATTCACAAAACGCGCGCTTTTCTCACTTTTTGAAAACAGTCTACTCAATGGTTCGAAGATGAAACGTTTCGGATCATTCACAAAACTGCTTGATTCACGTCACGCACGCTTCTAGCACCTTCTGACAACGTCCTATGCAATGGTTCGAAGTTGAAAAGCTTCGGATCTTTCACAAAACGCGCGCTTCTCTCACTTTCTGAAAACAGTCTACTCAATGGTTCGAAGATGAAACGTTTCGGATCATTCACAAAACTGCTTGATTCACGTCACGCACGCTTCTAGCACTTTCTGACAACGCCCTATGCGATGGTTCGAAGTTGAAACGCTTCGGATCATTCACAAAACGCGCGCTTCTCTCACTTTCTGAAAACAGTCTACTCAATGGTTCGAAGATGAAACGTTTCGGATCATTCACAAAACTGCTTGATTCACGTCACGCACGCTTCTAGCACTTTCTGACAACGCCCTATGCGATGGTTCGAAGTTTAAACGCTTCGGATCATTCACAAAACGCGCGCTTCTCTCACTTTCTGAAAACAGTATACTCAATGGTTCAAAGATTAAACGTTTCGGATCATTCACAACACTGTTTGATTCACGTAACGCACGCTTCGTTTCGGATCATTCACAGAACTGCTTGATTCACGTCACGCACGCTTCTAGCACCTTTTGACAACGTCCTATGCAATGGTTCGAAGTTGAAACGCTTCGGATCATTCACAAAACGCGCGCTTCTCTCACTTTCTGAAAACAGTCTACTCAATGGTTCGAAGATGAAACGTTTCGGATCATCCACAAAACTGCTTGATTCACGTCACGCACGCTTCTAGCACCTTCTGACAACGCCCTATGCGATGGTTCGAAGCTGAAACGCTACGGATCATTCACAAAACGCGCGCTTTTCTCACTTTTTGAAAACAGTCTACTCAATGGTTCGAAGATGAAACGTTTCGGATCATTCACAAAACTGCTTGATTCACGTCACGCACGCTTCTCTCACTTTTTGAAAACAGTCTTCTCAATGGTTCGAAGTTGAAACGCTTCGGATCATTCACAATACGCGCGCTTCTCTCACTTTCTGAAAACAGTCTACTTAAAGGTTCGAAGATGAAACGTTTCGGATCATTCACAAAACTGCTTGATTCACGTCACGCACGCTTCTAGCACCTTTTGACAACGCCCTCTGCATTTGTTCGAAGTTGAAACTCTTCGGATCATTCACAAAACGCGCGCTTCTCTCACTTTCTGAAAACAGTCTACTCAATGGTTCGAAGATGAAACGTTTCGGATCATTCACAAAACTGCTTGATTCACGTCACGCACGCTTCTCTCACTTTTTGAAAACAGTCTACTCAATGGTTCGAAGTTGAAACACTTCGGATCATTCACAAAACGCGCGCTTTTCTTCTTTTTTGAAAACAGTCTACTCAATGGTTCGAAGATGAAACGTTTCGGATCATTTACAAAACTGCTTGATTCACGTCACGCACGCTTCTAGCACCTTCTGACAACGTCCTATGCAATGGTTCGAAGATGAAACGCTTTGGATCATTCATCATTCACAAAACGCTTCCTTTCTCACTTTCTGAAAACAGTCTACTCAATGGTTCGAAGATGAAACGTTTCGGATCATTCACAGCACTGCTTGATTTACGTAACGCACGCTTCTCTCACTTTTTGAAAACAGTTTACTTAATGGTTCGAAGTGACATGCTTCGGATCATTCACCAAACTGCTTGTATCACGTCACGCACGCTTCTAGCACCTTCTGACAACGTCATCTGCAATGGTTCGAAGTTGAAACGCTTCGGATCTTTCACAAAACGCGCGCTTCTCTCACTTTCTGAAAACAGTTTACTCAATGGTTCGAAGATGAAACGTTTCGGATCATTCACAAAACTGCTTGATTCACGTCACGCACGCTTCTAGCACCTTCTGACAACGTCCTATGCAATGGTTCGAAGTTGAAACGCTTCGGATGTTTCACAAAACGCGCGCTTCTCTCACTTTCTGAAAACAGTTTACTCAATGGTTCGAAGATGAAACGTTTCGGATCATTCACAAAACTGCTTGATTCACGTTACGCACGCTTCTCTCACCTTTTGAAAACAGTCTACCTAATGGTTCGAAGTTGACACGCTTTGGATCATTCACAAAACTGCTTGATTCACGTCACGCACGCTTCTAGCACCTTTTGACAACGTGCTATGCAATGGTTCGAAGTTGAAACGCTTCGGATCTTTCACAAAACACGCGCTTCTCTCACTTTCTGAAAACAGTTTACTCAATGGTTCGAAGATGAAACGTTTCGGATCATTCACAAAACTGCTTGATTCACGTCACGCACGCTTCTAGCACCTTCTGACAACGTCCTATGCAATGGTTCGAAGTTGAAACGCTTGGGATCATTCACAAAACGCGCGCTTCTCTCACTTTCTGAAAACAGTCTATTCAATGGTTCGAAGATGAAACGTTTCGGATCATTCACAACACTGTTTGAATCACGTCACGCACGCTTCTAGCACCTTCTGACAACGTCCTATGCAATGGTTCGAAGATGAAACGCTTTGGATCATTCATCATTCACAAAACGCTTCCTTTCTCACTTTCTGAAAACAGTCTACTCAATGGTTCGAAGATGAAACGTTTCGGATCATTCACAGCACTGCTTGATTTACGTAACGCACGCTTCAGTTTCTCACTTCATTCACCAAACTGCTTGATTCACGTCACGCACGCTTCTAGCACCTTCTGACAACGTCCTTGCAATGGTTCGAAGTGACGCTTCGGATCATTCACAAAACGTCACGCACGCTTCTAGCACCTTCTGAAACAGTCCTACTCAATGGTTCGAAGATGAAACGTTTCGGATCATTCACAAAACTGCTTGATTCACGTCACGCACGCTCTCTCACTTTCTGAAAACAGTCTACTCAATGATTCGAAGATGAAACGTTTCGGATCATTCACAAAACTGCTTGATTCACGTCACGCACGCTTCTAGCACCTTCTGACAACGTCCTCTGCAATGGTTCGAAGTTGAAACGCTTCGGATAGTTCACAAAACACGCGCTTCTCTCACTTTCTGAAAACAGTTTACTCAATGGTTCGAAGATGAAACGTTTCGGATCATTCACAAAACTGCTTGATTCACGTCACGCACGCTTCTAGCACCTTCTGACAACGTCCTATGCAATGGTTCGAAGTTGAAACGCTTCGGATCATTCACAATACGCGCGCTTCTCTCACTTTCTGAAAACAGTCTACTCAATGGTTCGAAGATGAAACGTTTCGGATCATTCACAAAACTGCTTGATTCACGTCACGCACGCTTCTCTCACTTTTTGAAAACAGTCTACTCAATGGTTCGAAGTTGAAACACTTCGGATCATTCACAAAACGCGCGCTTTTCTTCTTTTTTGAAAACAGTCTACTCAATGGTTCGAAGATGAAACGTTTCGGATCATTCACAAAACTGCTTGATTCACGTCACGCACGCTTCTAGCACCTTCTTACAACGTCCTATGCAATGGTTCGAAGTTGAAACGCTTCGGATCATTCACAATACGCGCGCTTCTCTCACTTTCTGAAAACAGTCTACTCAATGGTTCGAAGATGAAACGTTTCGGATCATTCACAAAACTGCTTGATTCACGTCACGCACGCTTCTAGCACCTTCTGACAACGTCCTATGCAATGGTTCGAAGTTGAAACGCTTGGGATCATTCACAAAACGCGCGCTTCTCTCACTTTCTGAAAACAGTCTATTCAATGGTTCGAAGATGAAACGTTTCGGATCATTCACAACACTGTTTGAATCACGTCACGCACGCTTCTAGCACCTTCTGACAACGTCCTATGCAATGGTTCGAAGATGAAACGCTTTGGATCATTCATCATTCACAAAACGCTTCCTTTCTCACTTTCTGAAAACAGTCTACTCAATGGTTCGAAGATGAAACGTTTCGGATCATTCACAGCACTGCTTGATTTACGTAACGCACGCTTCTCTCACTTTTTGAAAACAGTTTACTTAATGGTTCGAAGTGACATGCTTCGGATCATTCACCAAACTGCTTGATTCACGTCACGCACGCTTCTAGCACCTTCTGACAACGTCCTCTGCAATGGTTCGAAGTTGAAACGCTTCGGATAGTTCACAAAACGCGCGCTTCTCTCACTTTTTGAAAACAGTCTACTCAATGGTTCGAAGATGAAACGTTTCGGATCATTCACAGCACTGCTTGATTTACGTAACGCACGCTTCTCTCACTTTTTGAAAACAGTTTACTTAATGGTTCGAAGTGACATGCTTCGGATCATTCACCAAACTGCTTGATTCACGTCACGCACGCTTCTAGCACCTTCTGACAACGTCCTCTGCAATGGTTCGAAGTTGAAACGCTTCGGATAGTTCACAAAACGCGCGCTTCTCTCACTTTCTGAAAACAGTCTACTCAATGATTCGAAGATTAAACGTTTCGGATCTTTCGCAGAACTGCTTGATTCACGTAACGCACGCTTCTCTCACTTTTTGAAAACAGTTTACTTAATGGTTCGAAGTGACATGCTTCGGATCATTCACCAAACTGCTTGATTCACGTCACGCACGCTTCTAGCACCTTCTGACAACGCCCTCTGCATTGGTTCGAAGATGAAACGCTTTGGATCATTCACAAAACGCACGCTTCTCTCACCTATTGAAAACAGTATACTCAATGGTTCAAAGATTAAACGTTTCGGATCATTCACAACACTGTTTGATTCACGTAACGCACGCTTCGTTTCGGATCATTCACAAAACTGCTTGATTCACGTCACGCACGCTTCTAGCACCTTCTGACAACGTCCTATGCAATGGTTCGAAGTTGAAACGCTTCGGATCTTTCACAAAACGCGCGCTTCTCTCACTTTCTGAAAACAGTTTACTCAATGGTTCGAAGATGAAACGTTTCGGATCATTCACAAAACTGCTTGATTCACGTCACGCACGCTTCTAGCACTTTCTGACAACGTCCTATGCAATGGTTCGAAGTTGAAACGCTTCGGATCATTCACAATACGCGCGCTTCTCTCACTTTATGAAAACAGTCTACTCAATGGTTCGAAGAAGAAACGTTTCGGATCATTCACAAAACTGCTTGATTCACGTTACGCACGCTTCTCTCACCTTTTGAAAACAGTCTACCTAATGGTTCGAAGTTGACACGCTTTGGATCATTCACAAAACTGCTTGATTCACGTCACGCACGCTTCTAGCACCTTTTGACAACGCCCTCTGCATTTGTTCGAAGTTGAAACTCTTCGGATCATTTACAAAACGCGCGCTTCTCTCACTTTCTGAAAACAGTCTACTCAATGGTTCGAAGATGAAACGTTTCGGACCATTCGCAGAACTGCTTGATTCACGTAACGCACGCTTCTAGCACCTTCTGACAACGTGCTATGCAATGGTTCGAAGTTGAAACGCTTCGGATCTTTCACAAAACACGCGCTTCTCTCACTTTCTGAAAACAGTTTACTCAATGGTTCGAAGATGAAACGTTTCGGATCATTCACAAAACTGCTTGATTCACGTCACGCACGCTTCTAGCACCTTCTGACAACGTCCTATGCAATGGTTCGAAGTTGAAACGCTTGGGATCATTCACAAAACGCGCGCTTCTCTCACTTTCTGAAAACAGTCTATTCAATGGTTCGAAGATGAAACGTTTCGGATCATTCACAACACTGTTTGAATCACGTCACGCACGCTTCTAGCACCTTCTGACAACGTCCTATGCAATGGTTCGAAGATGAAACGCTTTGGATCATTCATCATTCACAAAACGCTTCCTTTCTCACTTTCTGAAAACAGTCTACTCAATGGTTCGAAGATGAAACGTTTCGGATCATTCACAGCACTGCTTGATTTACGTAACGCACGCTTCTCTCACTTTTTGAAAACAGTTTACTTAATGGTTCGAAGTGACATGCTTCGGATCATTCACCAAACTGCTTGATTCACGTCACGCACGCTTCTAGCACCTTCTGACAACGTCCTCTGCAATGGTTCGAAGTTGAAACGCTTCGGATAGTTCACAAAACGCGCGCTTCTCTCACTTTCTGAAAACAGTCTACTCAATGATTCGAAGATGAAACGTTTCGGATCATTCACAAAACTGCTTGATTCACGTCACGCACGCTTCTAGCACCTTCTGACAACGTCCTCTGCAATGGTTCGAAGTTGAAACGCTTCGGATAGTTCACAAAACACGCGCTTCTCTCACTTTCTGAAAACAGTTTACTCAATGGTTCGAAGATGAAACGTTTCGGATCATTCACAAAACTGCTTGATTCACGTCACGCACGCTTCTAGCACCTTCTGACAACGTCCTATGCAATGGTTCGAAGTTGAAACGCTTCGGATCATTCACAATACGCGCGCTTCTCTCACTTTCTGAAAACAGTCTACTCAATGGTTCGAAGATGAAACGTTTCGGATCATTCACAAAACTGCTTGATTCACGTCACGCACGCTTCTCTCACTTTTTGAAAACAGTCTACTCAATGGTTCGAAGTTGAAACACTTCGGATCATTCACAAAACGCGCGCTTTTCTTCTTTTTTGAAAACAGTCTACTCAATGGTTCGAAGATGAAACGTTTCGGATCATTCACAAAACTGCTTGATTCACGTCACGCACGCTTCTAGCACCTTCTGACAACGTCCTATGCAATGGTTCGAAGTTGAAACGCTTCGGATCATTCACAATACGCGCGCTTCTCTCACTTTCTGAAAACAGTCTACTCAATGGTTCGAAGATGAAACGTTTCGGATCATTCACAAAACTGCTTGATTCACGTCACGCACGCTTCTAGCACCTTCTGACAACGTCCTATGCAATGGTTCGAAGTTGAAACGCTTGGGATCATTCACAAAACGCGCGCTTCTCTCACTTTCTGAAAACAGTCTATTCAATGGTTCGAAGATGAAACGTTTCGGATCATTCACAACACTGTTTGAATCACGTCACGCACGCTTCTAGCACCTTCTGACAACGTCCTATGCAATGGTTCGAAGATGAAACGCTTTGGATCATTCATCATTCACAAAACGCTTCCTTTCTCACTTTCTGAAAACAGTCTACTCAATGGTTCGAAGATGAAACGTTTCGGATCATTCACAGCACTGCTTGATTTACGTAACGCACGCTTCTCTCACTTTTTGAAAACAGTTTACTTAATGGTTCGAAGTGACATGCTTCGGATCATTCACCAAACTGCTTGATTCACGTCACGCACGCTTCTAGCACCTTCTGACAACGTCCTCTGCAATGGTTCGAAGTTGAAACGCTTCGGATAGTTCACAAAACGCGCGCTTCTCTCACTTTCTGAAAATAGTCTACTCAATGATTCGAAGATGAAACGTTTCGGATCATTCACAAAACTGCTTGATTCACGTCACGCACGCTTCTAGCACCTTCTGACAACGTCCTATGCAATGGTTCGAAGTTGAAACGCTTCGGATCATTCACAAAACGCGCGCTTCTCTCACTTCCTGAAAACAGTCTACTCAATGGTTCGAAGATGAAACGTTTCGGACCATTCGCAGAACTGCTTGATTCACGTAACGCACGCTTCTAGCACCTTCTGACAACGCCCTCTGCATTGGTTCGAAGATGAAACGCTTTGGATCATTCACAAAACGCACGCTTCTCTCACCTATTGAAAACAGTATACTCAACGGTTCAAAGATTAAACGTTTCGGATCATTCACAACACTGTTTGATTCACGTAACGCACGCTTTGTTTCGGATCATTCACAAAACTGCTTGATTCACGTCACGCACGCTTCTAGCACCTTCTGACAACGCCCTATGCGATAGTTCGAAGTTGAAACGCTACGGATCATTCACAAAACGCGCGCTTTTCTCACTTTTTGAAAACAGTCTACTCAATGGTTAGAAGATGAAACGTTTCGGATCATTCACAGCACTGCTTGATTTACGTAACGCACGCTTCTCTCACTTTTTGAAAACAGTTTACTTAATGGTTCGAAGTGACATGCTTCGGATCATTCACCAAACTGCTTGATTCACGTCACGCACGCTTCTAGCACCTTCTGACATCGTCCTCTGCAATGGTTCGAAGTTGAAACGCTTCGGATAGTTCACAAAACGCGCGCTTCTCTCACTTTCTGAAAACAGTCTACTCAATGATTCGAAGATGAAACGTTTCGGATCATTCACAACACTGTTTGAATCACGTCACGCACGCTTCTAGCACCTTTTGACAACGCCCTATGCAATGGTTCGAAGTTGAAACGCTTCGGATCATTCACAATACGCGCGCTTCTCTCACTTTCTGAAAACAGTCTACTCAATGATTCGAAGATGAAACGTTTCGGATCATTCACAAAACTGCTTGATTCACGTCACGCACGCTTCTAGCACCTTCTGACAACGCCCTATGCGATGGTTCGAAGTTGAAACGCTACGGATCATTCACAAAACGCGCGCTTTTCTCACTTTTTGAAAACAGTCTACTCAATGGTTCGAAGATGAAACGTTTCGGATCATTCACAAAACTGCTTGATTCACGTCACGCACGCTTCTAGCACCTTCTGACAACGTCCTATGCAATGGTTCGAAGTTGAAAAGCTTCGGATCTTTCACAAAACGCGCGCTTCTCTCACTTTCTGAAAACAGTCTACTCAATGGTTCGAAGATGAAACGTTTCGGATCATTCACAAAACTGCTTGATTCACGTCACGCACGCTTCTAGCACTTTCTGACAACGCCCTATGCGATGGTTCGAAGTTGAAACGCTTCGGATCATTCACAAAACGCGCGCTTCTCTCACTTTCTGAAAACAGTCTACTCAATGGTTCGAAGATGAAACGTTTCGGATCATTCACAAAACTGCTTGATTCACGTCACGCACGCTTCTAGCACTTTCTGACAACGCCCTATGAGATGGTTCGAAGTTGAAACGCTTCGGATCATTCACAAAACGCGCGCTTCTCTCACTTTCTGAAAACAGTATACTCAATGGTTCAAAGATTAAACGTTTCGGATCATTCACAACACTGTTTGATTCACGTAACGCACGCTTCGTTTCGGATCATTCACAGAACTGCTTGATTCACGTCACGCACGCTTCTAGCACCTTTTGACAACGTCCTATGCAATGGTTCGAAGTTGAAACGCTTCGGATCATTCACAAAACGCGCGCTTCTCTCACTTTCTGAAAACAGTCTACTCAATGGTTCGAAGATGAAACGTTTCGGATCATCCACAAAACTGCTTGATTCACGTCACGCACGCTTCTAGCACCTTCTGACAACGCCCTATGCGATGGTTCGAAGCTGAAACGCTACGGATCATTCACAAAACGCGCGCTTTTCTCACTTTTTAAAAACAGTCTACTCAATGGTTCGAAGATGAAACGTTTCGGATCATTCACAAAACTGCTTGATTCACGTCACGCACGCTTCTCTCACTTTTTGAAAACAGTCTTCTCAATGGTTCGAAGTTGAAACGCTTCGGATCATTCACAATACGCGCGCTTCTCTCACTTTCTGAAAACAGTCTACTTAAAGGTTCGAAGATGAAACGTTTCGGATCATTCACAAAACTGCTTGATTCACGTCACGCACGCTTCTAGCACCTTTTGACAACGCCCTCTGCATTTGTTCGAAGTTGAAACTCTTCCGATCATTCACAAAACGCGCGCTTCTCTCACTTTCTGAAAACAGTCTACTCAATGGTTCGAAGATGAAACGTTTCGGATCATTCACAAAACTGCTTGATTCACGTCACGCACGCTTCTCTCACTTTTTGAAAACAGTCTACTCAATGGTTCGAAGTTGAAACACTTCGGATCATTCACAAAACGCGCGCTTTTCTTCTTTTTTGAAAACAGTCTACTCAATGGTTCGAAGATGAAACGTTTCGGATCATTTACAAAACTGCTTGATTCACGTCACGCACGCTTCTAGCACCTTCTGACAACGTCCTATGCAATGGTTCGAAGATGAAACGCTTTGGATCATTCATCATTCACAAAACGCTTCCTTTCTCACTTTCTGAAAACAGTCTACTCAATGATTCGAAGATGAAACGTTTCGGATCATTCACAAAACTGCTTGATTCACGTCACGCACGCTTCTAGCACCTTCTGACAACGTCCTATGCAATGGTTCGAAGTTGAAACGCTTCGGATCATTCACAAAACGCGCGCTTCTCTCACTTCCTGAAAACAGTCTACTCAATGGTTCGAAGATGAAACGTTTCGGACCATTCGCAGAACTGCTTGATTCACGTAACGCACGCTTCTAGCACCTTCTGACAACGCCCTATGCGATAGTTCGAAGTTGAAACGCTACGGATCATTCACAAAACGCGCGCTTTTCTCACTTTTTGAAAACAGTCTACTCAATGGTTAGAAGATGAAACGTTTCGGATCATTCACAGCACTGCTTGATTTACGTAACGCACGCTTCTCTCACTTTTTGAAAACAGTTTACTTAATGGTTCGAAGTGACATGCTTCGGATCATTCACCAAACTGCTTGATTCACGTCACGCACGCTTCTAGCACCTTCTGACATCGTCCTCTGCAATGGTTCGAAGTTGAAACGCTTCGGATAGTTCACAAAACGCGCGCTTCTCTCACTTTCTGAAAACAGTCTACTCAATGATTCGAAGATGAAACGTTTCGGATCATTCACAACACTGTTTGAATCACGTCACGCACGCTTCTAGCACCTTTTGACAACGCCCTATGCAATGGTTCGAAGTTGAAACGCTTCGGATCATTCACAATACGCGCGCTTTTCTCACTTTTTGAAAACAGTCTACTCAATGGTTCGAAGATGAAACGTTTCGGATCATTCACAAAACTGCTTGATTCACGTCACGCACGCTTCTAGCACCTTCTGACAACGTCCTATGCAATGGTTCGAAGTTGAAAAGCTTCGGATCTTTCACAAAACGCGCGCTTCTCTCACTTTCTGAAAACAGTCTACTCAATGGTTCGAAGATGAAACGTTTCGGATCATTCACAAAACTGCTTGATTCACGTCACGCACGCTTCTAGCACTTTCTGACAACGCCCTATGCGATGGTTCGAAGTTGAAACGCTTCGGATCATTCACAAAACGCGCGCTTCTCTCACTTTCTGAAAACAGTCTACTCAATGGTTCGAAGATGAAACGTTTCGGATCATTCACAAAACTGCTTGATTCACGTCACGCACGCTTCTAGCACTTTCTGACAACGCCCTATGAGATGGTTCGAAGTTGAAACGCTTCGGATCATTCACAAAACGCGCGCTTCTCTCACTTTCTGAAAACAGTATACTCAATGGTTCAAAGATTAAACGTTTCGGATCATTCACAACACTGTTTGATTCACGTAACGCACGCTTCGTTTCGGATCATTCACAGAACTGCTTGATTCACGTCACGCACGCTTCTAGCACCTTTTGACAACGTCCTATGCAATGGTTCGAAGTTGAAACGCTTCGGATCATTCACAAAACGCGCGCTTCTCTCACTTTCTGAAAACAGTCTACTCAATGGTTCGAAGATGAAACGTTTCGGATCATCCACAAAACTGCTTGATTCACGTCACGCACGCTTCTAGCACCTTCTGACAACGCCCTATGCGATGGTTCGAAGCTGAAACGCTACGGATCATTCACAAAACGCGCGCTTTTCTCACTTTTTAAAAACAGTCTACTCAATGGTTCGAAGATGAAACGTTTCGGATCATTCACAAAACTGCTTGATTCACGTCACGCACGCTTCTCTCACTTTTTGAAAACAGTCTTCTCAATGGTTCGAAGTTGAAACGCTTCGGATCATTCACAATACGCGCGCTTCTCTCACTTTCTGAAAACAGTCTACTTAAAGGTTCGAAGATGAAACGTTTCGGATCATTCACAAAACTGCTTGATTCACGTCACGCACGCTTCTAGCACCTTTTGACAACGCCCTCTGCATTTGTTCGAAGTTGAAACTCTTCCGATCATTCACAAAACGCGCGCTTCTCTCACTTTCTGAAAACAGTCTACTCAATGGTTCGAAGATGAAACGTTTCGGATCATTCACAAAACTGCTTGATTCACGTCACGCACGCTTCTCTCACTTTTTGAAAACAGTCTACTCAATGGTTCGAAGTTGAAACACTTCGGATCATTCACAAAACGCGCGCTTTTCTTCTTTTTTGAAAACAGTCTACTCAATGGTTCGAAGATGAAACGTTTCGGATCATTTACAAAACTGCTTGATTCACGTCACGCACGCTTCTAGCACCTTCTGACAACGTCCTATGCAATGGTTCGAAGATGAAACGCTTTGGATCATTCATCATTCACAAAACGCTTCCTTTCTCACTTTCTGAAAACAGTCTACTCAATGGTTCGAAGATGAAACGTTTCGGATCATTCACAGCACTGCTTGAATTACGTAACGCACGCTTCTCTCACTTTTTGAAAACAGTTTACTTAATGGTTCGAAGTGACATGCTTCGGATCATTCACCAAACTGCTTGTATCACGTCACGCACGCTTCTAGCACCTTCTGACAACGTCCTCTGCAATGGTTCGAAGTTGAAACGCTTCGGATAGTTCACAAAACGCGCGCTTCTCTCACTTTCTGAAAACAGTCTACTCAATGATTCGAAGATGAAACGTTTCGGATCATTCACAAAACTGCTTGATTCACGTCACGCACGCTTCTAGCACCTTCTGACAACGTCCTATGCAATGGTTCGAAGTTGAAACGCTTCGGATCATTCACAATACGCGCGCTTCTCTCACTTTCTGAAAACAGTCTACTTAAAGGTTCGAAGATGAAACGTTTCGGATCATTCACAAAACTGCTTGATTCACGTAACGCACGCTTCTAGCACCTTCTGACAACGCCCTCTGCATTGGTTCGAAGATGAAACGCTTTGGATCATTCACAAAACGCACGCTTCTCTCACCTATTGAAAACAGTATACTCAATGGTTCAAAGATTAAACGTTTCGGATCATTCACAACACTGTTTGATTCACGTAACGCACGCTTCGTTTCAGATCATTCACAAAACTGCTTGATTCACGTCACGCACGCTTCTAGCACCTTCTGACAACGCCCTATGCGATGGTTCGAAGTTGAAACGCTACGGATCATTCACAAAACGCGCGCTTTTCTCACTTTTTGAAAACAGTCTACTCAATGGTTCGAAGATGAAACGTTTCGGATCATTCACAAAACTGCTTGATTCACGTCACGCACGCTTCTAGCACCTTCTGACAACGTCCTATGCAATGGTTCGAAGTTGAAAAGCTTCGGATCTTTCACAAAACGCGCGCTTCTCTCACTTTCTGAAAACAGTCTACTCAATGGTTCGAAGATGAAACGTTTCGGATCATTCACAAAACTGCTTGATTCACGTCACGCACGCTTCTAGCACTTTCTGACAACGCCCTATGCGATGGTTCGAAGTTGAAACGCTTCGGATCATTCACAAAACGCGCGCTTCTCTCACTTTCTGAAAACAGTCTACTCAATGGTTCGAAGATGAAACGTTTCGGATCATTCACAAAACTGCTTGATTCACGTCACGCACGCTTCTAGCACTTTCTGACAACGCCCTATGCGATGGTTCGAAGTTTAAACGCTTCGGATCATTCACAAAACGCGCGCTTCTCTCACTTTCTGAAAACAGTATACTCAATGGTTCAAAGATTAAACGTTTCGGATCATTCACAACACTGTTTGATTCACGTAACGCACGCTTCGTTTCGGATCATTCACAGAACTGCTTGATTCACGTCACGCACGCTTCTAGCACCTTTTGACAACGTCCTATGCAATGGTTCGAAGTTGAAACGCTTCGGATCATTCACAAAACGCGCGCTTCTCTCACTTTCTGAAAACAGTATACTCAATGGTTCAAAGATTAAACGTTTCGGATCATTCACAACACTGTTTGATTCACGTAACGCACGCTTCGTTTCGGATCATTCACAGAACTGCTTGATTCACGTCACGCACGCTTCTAGCACCTTTTGACAACGCCCTATGCGATGGTTCGAAGCTGAAACGCTACGGATCATTCACAAAACGCGCGCTTTTCTCACTTTTTGAAAACAGTCTACTCAATGGTTCGAAGATGAAACGTTTCGGATCATTCACAAAACTGCTTGATTCACGTCACGCACGCTTCTCTCACTTTTTGAAAACAGTCTTCTCAATGGTTCGAAGTTGAAACGCTTCGGATCATTCACAATACGCGCGCTTCTCTCACTTTCTGAAAACAGTCTACTTAAAGGTTCGAAGATGAAACGTTTCGGATCATTCACAAAACTGCTTGATTCACGTCACGCACGCTTCTAGCACCTTTTGACAACGCCCTCTGCATTTGTTCGAAGTTGAAACTCTTCGGATCATTCACAAAACGCGCGCTTCTCTCACTTTCTGAAAACAGTCTACTCAATGGTTCGAAGATGAAACGTTTCGGATCATTCACAAAACTGCTTGATTCACGTCACGCACGCTTCTCTCACTTTTTGAAAACAGTCTACTCAATGGTTCGAAGTTGAAACACTTCGGATCATTCACAAAACGCGCGCTTTTCTTCTTTTTTGAAAACAGTCTACTCAATGGTTCGAAGATGAAACGTTTCGGATCATTTACAAAACTGCTTGATTCACGTCACGCACGCTTCTAGCACCTTCTGACAACGTCCTATGCAATGGTTCGAAGATGAAACGCTTTGGATCATTCATCATTCACAAAACGCTTCCTTTCTCACTTTCTGAAAACAGTCTACTCAATGGTTCGAAGATGAAACGTTTCGGATCATTCACAGCACTGCTTGATTTACGTAACGCACGCTTCTCTCACTTTTTGAAAACAGTTTACTTAATGGTTCGAAGTGACATGCTTCAGATCATTCACCAAACTGCTTGTATCACGTCACGCACGCTTCTAGCACCTTCTGACAACGTCCTCTGCAATGGTTCGAAGTTGAAACGCTTCGGATAGTTCACAAAACGCGCGCTTCTCTCACTTTCTGAAAACAGTCTACTCAATGATTCGAAGATGAAACGTTTCGGATCATTCACAAAACTGCTTGATTCACGTCACGCACGCTTCTAGCACCTTCTGACAACGTCCTATGCAATGGTTCGAAGTTGAAACGCTTCGGATGTTTCACAAAACGCGCGCTTCTCTCACTTTCTGAAAACAGTTTACTCAATGGTTCGAAGATGAAACGTTTCGGATCATTCACAAAACTGCTTGATTCACGTCACGCACGCTTCTAGCACCTTCTGACAACGTCCTATGCAATGGTTCGAAGTTGAAACGCTTCGGATCATTCACAATACGTGCGCTTCTCTCACTTTCTGAAAACAGTCTACTCAATGGTTCGAAGATGAAACGTTTCGGATCATTCACAGCACTGCTTGATTTACGTAACGCACGCTTCTCTCACTTTTTGAAAACAGTTTACTTAATGGTTCGAAGTGACATGCTTCGGATCATTCACCAAACTGCTTGATTCACGTCACGCACGCTTCTAGCACCTTCTGACAACGTCCTCTGCAATGGTTCGAAGTTGAAACGCTTCGGATAGTTCACAAAACGCGCGCTTCTCTCACTTTCTGAAAACAGTCTACTCAATGGTTCGAAGATGAAACGTTTCGGATCATTCACAAAACTGCTTGATTCACGTCACGCACGCTTCTAGCACCTTCTGACAACGTCCTATGCAATGGTTCGAAGTTGAAACGCTTGGGATCATTCACAAAACGCGCGCTTCTCTCACTTTCTGAAAACAGTCTACTCAATGGTTCGAAGATGAAACGTTTCGGATCATTCACAACACTGTTTGAATCACGTCACGCACGCTTCTAGCCCCTTCTGACAACGTCCCATGCAATGGTTCGAAGATGAAACGCTTTGGATCATTCATCATTCACAAAACGCTTCCTTTCTCACTTTCTGAAAACAGTCTACTCAATGGTTCGAAGATGAAACGTTTCGGATCATTCACAGCACTGCTTGATTTACGTAACGCACGCTTCTCTCACTTTTTGAAAACAGTTTACTTAATGGTTCGAAGTGACATGCTTCGGATCATTCACAAAACTGCTTGATTCACGTCACGCACGCTTCTAGCACCTTTTGACAACGCCCTATGCAATGGTTCGAAGTTGAAACTCTTCGGATCATTCACAAAACGCGCGCTTCTCTCACTTTCTGAAAACAGTCTACTCAATGGTTCGAAGATGAAACGTTTCGGACCATTCGCAGAACTGCTTGATTCACGTCACGCACGCTTCTCTCACTTTTTGAAAACAGTCTACTCAATGGTTCGAAGTTGAAACACTTCGGATCATTCACAAAACGCGCGCTTTTCTCACTTTTTGAAAACAGTCTACTCAATGGTTCGAAGATGAAACGTTTCGGATCATTTACAAAACTGCTCGATTCACGTCACGCACGCTTCTAGCACCTTCTGACAACGTCCTATGCAATGGTTCGAAGTTGAAAAGCTTCGGATCTTTCACAAAACGCGCGCTTCTCTCACTTTCTGAAAGCAGTCTACTCAATGTAGGGACCCCAACAAACATTTGTGCGCTCCGGGCGAAATCCCGTCATCGTTATCAACTTATCAATACTGGACAAACTATGCGATCTAATTAGTCTAGAAAGTTCCGGACGAATATTCTGATTGCAACCATACTCAATTCAAAGCATAGTATTCGCGGTATTAATATGAATTATCGATTAATCTACATTATGACGTCATTATTCCCGTTGATTGGGGCACCCTCTCTGTCGCATTGCCCCATTGAAAGCGCGCGCTCCGGTGCGCGCGCTTGGCGCGGAATGGCGGCGCGTGTATCGAGTAAGCATACAACATCTATATATCTTTCGAAACTACATAACTGATGTAATATTATCATGATAAAATGATAACGAAATTTCGAAATCTCAAATTTCGTTTGGGGTCCCTATACTCAATGGTTCGAAGATGAAACGTTTCGGATCATTCACAAAACTGCTTGATTCACGTCACGCACGCTTCTAGCACTTTCTGACAACGCCCTATGCGATGGTTCGAAGTTGAAACGCTTCGGATCATTCACAATACGTGCGCTTTTCTCACTTTCTGAAAACAGTCTACTCAATGGTTCGAAGATGAAACGTTTCGGATCATTCACAAAACTGCTTGATTCACGTTACGCACGCTTCTCTCACCTTTTGAAAACAGTCTACCTAATGGTTCGAAGTTGAAACGCTTGGGATCATTCACAAAACGCGCGCTTCTCTCACTTTCTGAAAACAGTATACTCAATGGTTCGAAGATGAAACGTTTCGGATCATTCACAACACTGTTTGAATCACGTCACGCACGCTTCTAGCACCTTCTGACAACGTCCTATGCAATGGTTCGAAGATGAAACGCTTTGGATCATTCATCATTCACAAAACGCTTCCTTTCTCACTTTCTGAAAACAGTCTACTCAATGGTTCGAAGATGAAACGTTTCGGATCATTCACAGCACTGCTTGATTTACGTAACGCACGCTTCTCTCACTTTTTGAAAACAGTTTACTTAATGGTTCGAAGTGACATGCTTCGGATCATTCACCAAACTGCTTGATTCACGTCACGCACGCTTCTAGCACCTTCTGACAACGTCCTCTGCAATGGTTCGAAGATGAAACGTTTCGGATCATTCACAAAACTGCTTGATTCACGTCACGCACGCTTCTCTCACTTTTTGAAAACAGTCTACTCAATGGTTCGAAGTTGAAACACTTCGGATCATTCACAAAACGCGCGCTTTTCTCACTTTTTGAAAACAGTCTACTCAATGGTTCGAAGATGAAACGTTTCGGATCATTTACAAAACTGCTGGATTCACGTCACGCACGCTTCTAGCACCTTCTGACAACGTCCTATGCAATGGTTCGAAGTTGAAAAGCTTCGGATCTTTCACAAAACGCGCGCTTCTCTCACTTTCTGAAAACAGTCTACTCAATGGTTCGAAGATGAAACGTTTCGGATCATTTACAAAACTGCTTGATTCACGTCACGCACGCTTCTAGCACCTTCTGACAACGTCCTATTCAATGGTTCGAAGTTGAAAAGCTTCGGATCTTTCACAAAACGCGCGCTTCTCTCACTTTCTGAAAACAGTCTACTCAATGGTTCGAAGATGAAACGTTTCGGATCATTCACAAAACTGCTTGATTCACGTCACGCACGCTTCTCTCACTTTTTGAAAACAGTTTACTCAATGGTTCGAAGTTGAAACACTTCGGATCATTCACAAAACGCGCGCTTTTCTCACTTTTTGAAAACAGTCTACTCAATGGTTCGAAGATGAAACGTTTCGGATCATTTACAAAACTGCTTGATTCACGTCACGCACGCTTCTAGCACCTTCTGACAACGTCCTATGCAATGGTTCGAAGTTGAAAAGCTTCGGATCTCTCACAAAACGCGCGCTTCTCTCACTTTCTGAAAACAGTCTACTCAATGGTTCGAAGATGAAACGTTTCGGATCATTTACAAAACTGCTTGATTCACGTCACGCACGCTTCTAGCACCTTCTGACAACGTCCTATGCAATGGTTCGAAGTTGAAAAGCTTCGGATCTTTCACAAAACGCGCGCTTCTCTCACTTTCTGAAAACAGTCTACTCAATGGTTCGAAGATGAAACGTTTCGGATCATTCACAAAACTGCTTGATTCACGTCACGCACGCTTCTAGCACTTTCTGACAACGCCCTATGCGATGGTTCGAAGTTGAAACGCTTCGGATCATTCACAAAACGCGCGCTTCTCTCACTTTCTGAAAGCAGTCTACTCAATGGTTCGAAGATGAAACGTTTCGGATCATTCACAACACTGTTTGATTCACGTAACGCACGCTTCGTTTCGGATCATTCACAGAACTGCTTGATTCACGTCACGCACGCTTCTAGCACCTTTTGACAACGTCCTATGCAATGGTTCGAAGTTGAAACGCTTCGGATCATTCACAAAACGCGCGCTTCTCTCACTTTCTGAAAACAGTCTACTCAATGGTTCGAAGATGAAACGTTTCGGATCATTCACAAAACTGCTTGATTCACGTCACGCACGCTTCTCTCACTTTTTGAAAACAGTTTACTCAATGGTTCGAAGTTGAAACACTTCGGATCATTCACAAAACGCGCGCTTTTCTCACTTTTTGAAAACAGTCTACTCAATGGTTCGAAGATGAAACGTTTCGGATCATTTACAAAACTGCTTGATTCACGTCACGCACGCTTCTAGCACCTTCTGACAACGTCCTATGCAATGGTTCGAAGTTGAAAAGCTTCGGATCTCTCACAAAACGCGCGCTTCTCTCACTTTCTGAAAACAGTCTACTCAATGGTTCGAAGATGAAACGTTTCGGATCATTTACAAAACTGCTTGATTCACGTCACGCACGCTTCTAGCACCTTCTGACAACGTCCTATGCAATGGTTCGAAGTTGAAAAGCTTCGGATCTTTCACAAAACGCGCGCTTCTCTCACTTTCTGAAAACAGTCTACTCAATGGTTCGAAGATGAAACGTTTCGGATCATTCACAAAACTGCTTGATTCACGTCACGCACGCTTCTAGCACTTTCTGACAACGCCCTATGCGATGGTTCGAAGTTGAAACGCTTCGGATCATTCACAAAACGCGCGCTTCTCTCACTTTCTGAAAGCAGTCTACTCAATGGTTCGAAGATGAAACGTTTCGGATCATTCACAACACTGTTTGATTCACGTAACGCAAGCTTCGTTTCGGATCATTCACAGAACTGCTTGATTCACGTCACGCACGCTTCTAGCACCTTTTGACAACGTCCTATGCAATGGTTCGAAGTTGAAACGCTTCGGATCATTCACAAAACGCGCGCTTCTCTCACTTTCTGAAAACAGTCTACTCAATGGTTCGAAGATGAAACGTTTCGGATCATCCACAAAACTGCTTGATTCACGTCACGCACGCTTCTAGCACCTTCTGACAACGCCCTATGCGATGGTTCGAAGCTGAAACGCTTCGGATCATTCACAAAACGCGCGCTTCTCTCACTTTCTGAAAGCAGTCTACTCAATGGTTCGAAGATGAAACGTTTCGGATCATTCACAACACTGTTTGATTCACGTAACGCAAGCTTCGTTTCGGATCATTCACAGAACTGCTTGATTCACGTCACGCACGCTTCTAGCACCTTTTGACAACGTCCTATGCAATGGTTCGAAGTTGAAAAGCTTCGGATCTTTCACAAAACGCGCGCTTCTCTCACTTTCTGAAAACAGTCTACTCAATGGTTCGAAGATGAAACGTTTCGGATCATTCACAAAACTGCTTGATTCACGTCACGCACGCTTCTAGCACTTTCTGACAACGCCCTATGCGATGGTTCGAAGTTGAAACGCTTCGGATCATTCACAAAACGCGCGCTTCTCTCACTTTCTGAAAGCAGTCTACTCAATGGTTCGAAGATGAAACGTTTCGGATCATTCACAACACTGTTTGATTCACGTAACGCACGCTTCGTTTCGGATCATTCACAGAACTGCTTGATTCACGTCACGCACGCTTCTAGCACCTTTTGACAACGTCCTATGCAATGGTTCGAAGTTGAAACGCTTCGGATCATTCACAAAACGCGCGCTTCTCTCACTTTCTGAAAACAGTCTACTCAATGGTTCGAAGATGAAACGTTTCGGATCATTCACAAAACTGCTTGATTCACGTCACGCACGCTTCTCTCACTTTTTGAAAACAGTTTACTCAATGGTTCGAAGTTGAAACACTTCGGATCATTCACAAAACGCGCGCTTTTCTCACTTTTTGAAAACAGTCTACTCAATGGTTCGAAGATGAAACGTTTCGGATCATTTACAAAACTGCTTGATTCACGTCACGCACGCTTCTAGCACCTTCTGACAACGTCCTATGCAATGGTTCGAAGTTAAAAGCTTCGGATCTCTCACAAAACGCGCGCTTCTCTCACTTTCTGAAAACAGTCTACTCAATGGTTCGAAGATGAAACGTTTCGGATCATTTACAAAACTGCTTGATTCACGTCACGCACGCTTCTAGCACCTTCTGACAACGTCCTATGCAATGGTTCGAAGTTGAAAAGCTTCGGATCTTTCACAAAACGCGCGCTTCTCTCACTTTCTGAAAACAGTCTACTCAATGGTTCGAAGATGAAACGTTTCGGATCATTCACAAAACTGCTTGATTCACGTCACGCACGCTTCTAGCACTTTCTGACAACGCCCTATGCGATGGTTCGAAGTTGAAACGCTTCGGATCATTCACAAAACGCGCGCTTCTCTCACTTTCTGAAAGCAGTCTACTCAATGGTTCGAAGATGAAACGTTTCGGATCATTCACAACACTGTTTGATTCACGTAACGCAAGCTTCGTTTCGGATCATTCACAGAACTGCTTGATTCACGTCACGCACGCTTCTAGCACCTTCTGACAACGCCCTATGCGATGGTTCGAAGTTGAAACGCTACGGATCATTCACAAAACGCGCGCTTTTCTCACTTTTTGAAAACAGTCTACTCAATGGTTCGAAGATGAAACGTTTCGGATCATTCACAAAACTGCTTGATTCACGTCACGCACGCTTCTCTCACTTTTTGAAAACAGTCTACTCAATGGTTCGAAGTTGAAACGCTTCGGATCATTCACAAAACGCGCGCTTTTCTCACTTTTTGAAAACAGTCTACTCAATGGTTCGAAGATGAAACGTTTCGGATCATTCACAAAACTGCTTGATTCACGTCACGCACGCTTCTAGCACCTTCTGACAACGCCCTATGCGATGGTTCGAAGTTGAAACGCTACGGATCATTCACAAAACGCGCGCTTTTCTCACTTTTTGAAAACAGTCTACTCAATGGTTCGAAGATGAAACGTTTCGGATCATTTACAAAACTGTTTGATTCACGTCACGCACGCTTCTCTCACTTTTTGAAAACAGTCTACTCAATGGTTCGAAGTTGAAACGCTTCGGATCATTCACAAAACGCGCGCTTTTCTCACTTTTTGAAAACAGTCTACTCAATGGTTCGAAGATGAAACGTTTCGGATCATTTACAAATCTGCTCGATTCACGTCACGCACGCTTCTAGCACCTTCTGACAACGTCCTATGCAATGGTTCGAAGTTGAAAAGCTTCGGATCTTTCACAAAACGCGCGCTTCTCTCACTTTCTGAAAACAGTCTACTCAATGGTTCGAAGATGAAACGTTTCGGATCATTCACAAAACTGCTTGATTCACGTCACGCACGCTTCTAGCACTTTCTGACAACGTCCTCTGCAATGGTTCGAAGTTGAAACGCTTCGGATCATTCACAAAACGCGCGCTTCTCTCACTTTCTGAAAACAGTCTACTCAATGGTTCGAAGATGAAACGTTTCGGATCATTCACAAAACTGCTTGATTCACGTCACGCACGCTTCTAGCACCTTTTGACAACGCCCTATGCATTGTTCGAAGTTGAAACGCTACGGATCATTCACAAAACGCGCGCTTTTCTCACTTTTTGAAAACAGTCTACTCAATGGTTCGAAGATGAAACGTTTCGGATCATTTACAAAACTGCTTGATTCACGTCACGCACGCTTCTAGCACCTTCTGACAACGTCCTATGCAATGGTTCGAAGTTGAAAAGCTTCGGATCTCTCACAAAACGCGCGCTTCTCTCACTTTCTGAAAACAGTCTACTCAATGGTTCGAAGATGAAACGTTTCGGATCATTTACAAAACTGCTTGATTCACGTCACGCACGCTTCTAGCACCTTCTGACAACGTCCTATGCAATGGTTCGAAGTTGAAAAGCTTCGGATCTTTCACAAAACGCGCGCTTCTCTCACTTTCTGAAAACAGTCTACTCAATGGTTCGAAGATGAAACGTTTCGGATCATTCACAAAACTGCTTGATTCACGTCACGCACGCTTCTAGCACTTTCTGACAACGCCCTATGCGATGGTTCGAAGTTGAAACGCTTCGGATCATTCACAAAACGCGCGCTTCTCTCACTTTCTGAAAGCAGTCTACTCAATGGTTCGAAGATGAAACGTTTCGGATCATTCACAACACTGTTTGATTCACGTAACGCACGCTTCGTTTCGGATCATTCACAGAACTGCTTGATTCACGTCACGCACGCTTCTAGCACCTTTTGACAACGTCCTATGCAATGGTTCGAAGTTGAAACGCTTCGGATCATTCACAGAACGCGCGCTTCTCTCACTTTCTGAAAACAGTCTACTCAATGGTTCGAAGATGAAACGTTTCGGATCATTCACAAAACTGCTTGATTCACGTCACGCACGCTTCTAGCACTTTCTGACAACGCCCTATGCGATGGTTCGAAGTTGAAACGCTTCGGATCATTCACAAAACGCGCGCTTCTCTCACTTTCTGAAAGCAGTCTACTCAATGGTTCGAAGATGAAACGTTTCGGATCATTCACAACACTGTTTGATTCACGTAACGCAAGCTTCGTTTCGGATCATTCACAGAACTGCTTGATTCACGTCACGCACGCTTCTAGCACCTTTTGACAACGTCCTATGCAATGGTTCGAAGTTGAAACGCTTCGGATCATTCACAAAACGCGCGCTTCTCTCACTTTCTGAAAACAGTCTACTCAATGGTTCGAAGATGAAACGTTTCGGATCATTCACAAAACTGCTTGATTCACGTCACGCACGCTTCTAGCACCTTCTGACAACGCCCTATGCGATGGTTCGAAGTTGAAACGCTACGGATCATTCACAAAACGCGCGCTTTTCTCACTTTTTGAAAACAGTCTACTCAATGGTTCGAAGATGAAACGTTTCGGATCATTCACAAAACTGCTTGATTCACGTCACGCACGCTTCTCTCACTTTTTGAAAACAGTCTACTCAATGGTTCGAAGTTGAAACGCTTCGGATCATTCACAAAACGCGCGCTTTTCTCACTTTTTGAAAACAGTCTACTCAATGGTTCGAAGATGAAACGTTTCGGATCATTTACAAATCTGCTCGATTCACGTCACGCACGCTTCTAGCACCTTCTGACAACGTCCTATGCAATGGTTCGAAGTTGAAAAGCTTCGGATCTCTCACAAAACGCGCGCTTCTCTCACTTTCTGAAAACAGTCTACTCAATGGTTCGAAGATGAAACGTTTCGGATCATTTACAAAACTGCTTGATTCACGTCACGCACGCTTCTAGCACCTTCTGACAACGTCCTATGCAATGGTTCGAAGTTGAAAAGCTTCGGATCTTTCACAAAACGCGCGCTTCTCTCACTTTCTGAAAACAGTCTACTCAATGGTTCGAAGATGAAACGTTTCGGATCATTCACAAAACTGCTTGATTCACGTCACGCACGCTTCTAGCACTTTCTGACAACGCCCTATGCGATGGTTCGAAGTTGAAACGCTTCGGATCATTCACAAAACGCGCGCTTCTCTCACTTTCTGAAAGCAGTCTACTCAATGGTTCGAAGATGAAACGTTTCGGATCATTCACAACACTGTTTGATTCACGTAACGCACGCTTCGTTTCGGATCATTCACAGAACTGCTTGATTCACGTCACGCACGCTTCTAGCACCTTTTGACAACGTCCTATGCAATGGTTCGAAGTTGAAACGCTTCGGATCATTCACAAAACGCGCGCTTCTCTCACTTTCTGAAAACAGTCTACTCAATGGTTCGAAGATGAAACGTTTCGGATCATTCACAAAACTGCTTGATTCACGTCACGCACGCTTCTAGCACCTTCTGACAACGCCCTATGCGATGGTTCGAAGTTGAAACGCTACGGATCATTCACAAAACGCGCGCTTTTCTCACTTTTTGAAAACAGTCTACTCAATGGTTCGAAGATGAAACGTTTCGGATCATTCACAAAACTGCTTGATTCACGTCACGCACGCTTCTCTCACTTTTTGAAAACAGTCTACTCAATGGTTCGAAGTTGAAACGCTTCGGATCATTCACAAAACGCGCGCTTTTCTCACTTTTTGAAAACAGTCTACTCAATAGTTCGAAGATGAAACGTTTCGGATCATTTACAAAACTGCTCGATTCACGTCACGCACGCTTCTAGCACCTTCTGACAACGTCCTATGCAATGGTTCGAAGTTGAAAAGCTTCGGATCTTTCACAAAACGCGCGCTTCTCTCACTTTCTGAAAACAGTCTACTCAATGGTTCGAAGATGAAACGTTTCGGATCATTCACAAAACTGCTTGATTCACGTCACGCACGCTTCTAGCACTTTCTGACAACGCCCTATGCGATGGTTCGAAGTTGAAACGCTTCGGATCATTCACAAAACGCGCGCTTTTCTCACTTTTTGAAAACAGTCTACTCAATGGTTCGAAGATGAAACGTTTCGGATCATTCACAAAACTGCTTGATTCACGTCACGCACGCTTCTCTCACTTTTTGAAAACAGTCTACTCAATGGTTCGAAGTTGAAACGCTTCGGATCATTCACAAAACGCGCGCTTTTCTCACTTTTTGAAAACAGTCTACTCAATGGTTCGAAGATGAAACGTTTCGGATCATTTACAAAACTGCTCGATTCACGTCACGCACGCTTCTAGCACTTTCTGACAACGCCCTATGCAATGGTTCGAAGTTGAAACGCTTCGGATCATTCACGAAACGCGCGCTTCTCTCACTCTGAAAACAGTCTACTCAATGGTTCGAAGATGAAACGTTTCGGAACATTTACAAAACTGCTCGATTCACGTCACGCACGCTTCTAGCACCTTCTGACAACGTCCTATGCAATGGTTCGAAGTTGAAAAGCTTCGGATCTTTCACAAAACGCGCGCTTCTCTCACTTTCTGAAAACAGTCTACTCAATGGTTCGAAGATGAAACGTTTCGGATCATTCACAAAACTGCTTGATTCACGTCACGCACGCTTCTAGCACTTTCTGACAACGCCCTATGCGATGGTTCGAAGTTGAAACGCTTCGGATCATTCACAAAACGCGCGCTTTTCTCACTTTTTGAAAACAGTCTACTCAATGGTTCGAAGATGAAACGTTTCGGATCATTCACAAAACTGCTTGATTCACGTCACGCACGCTTCTAGCACCTTCTGACAACGCCCTATGCGATGGTTCGAAGTTGAAACGCTACGGATCATTCACAAAACGCGCGCTTTTCTCACTTTTTGAAAACAGTCTACTCAATGGTTCGAAGATGAAACGTTTCGGATCATTCACAAAACTGCTTGATTCACGTCACGCACGCTTCTCTCACTTTTTGAAAACAGTCTACTCAATGGTTCGAAGTTGAAACGCTTCGGATCATTCACAAAACGCGCGCTTTTCTCACTTTTTGAAAACAGTCTACTCAATGGTTCGAAGATGAAACGTTTCGGATCATTTACAAAACTGCTCGATTCACGTCACGCACGCTTCTAGCACCTTCTGACAACGTCCTATGCAATGGTTCGAAGTTGAAAAGCTTCGGATCTTTCACAAAACGCGCGCTTCTCTCACTTTCTGAAAACAGTCTACTCAATGGTTCGAAGATGAAACGTTTCGGATCATTCACAAAACTGCTTGATTCACGTCACGCACGCTTCTAGCACTTTCTGACAACGTCCTCTGCAATGGTTCGAAGTTGAAACGCTTCGGATCATTCACAAAACGCGCGCTTCTCTCACTTTCTGAAAACAGTCTACTCAATGGTTCGAAGATGAAACGTTTCGGATCATTCACAAAACTGCTTGATTCACGTCACGCACGCTTCTAGCACCTTTTGACAACGCCCTATGCATTTGTTCGAAGTTGAAACGCTACGGATCATTCACAAAACGCGCGCTTTTCTCACTTTTTGAAAACAGTCTACTCAATGGTTCGAAGATGAAACGTTTCGGATCATTCACAAAACTGCTTGATTCACGTCACGCACGCTTCTCTCACTTTTTGAAAACAGTCTACTCAATGGTTCGAAGTTGAAACACTTCGGATCATTCACAAAACGCGCGCTTTTCTCACTTTTTGAAAACAGTCTACTCAATGGTTCGAAGATGAAACGTTTCGGATCATTTACAAAACTGCTCGATTCACGTCACGCACGCTTCTAGCACTTTCTGACAACGCCCTATGCAATGGTTCGAAGTTGAAACGCTTCGGATCATTCACGAAACGCGCGCTTCTCTCACTCTGAAAACAGTCTACTCAATGGTTCGAAGATGAAACGTTTCGGAACATTTACAAAACTGCTCGATTCACGTCACGCACGCTTCTAGCACCTTCTGACAACGTCCTATGCAATGGTTCGAAGTTGAAAAGCTTCGGATCTTTCACAAAACGCGCGCTTCTCTCACTTTCTGAAAACAGTCTACTCAATGGTTCGAAGATGAAACGTTTCGGATCATTCACAAAACTGCTTGATTCACGTCACGCACGCTTCTAGCACTTTCTGACAACGCCCTATGCGATGGTTCGAAGTTGAAACGCTTCGGATCATTCACAAAACGCGCGCTTTTCTCACTTTTTGAAAACAGTCTACTCAATGGTTCGAAGATGAAACGTTTCGGATCATTCACAAAACTGCTTGATTCACGTCACGCACGCTTCTAGCACCTTCTGACAACGCCCTATGCGATGGTTCGAAGTTGAAACGCTACGGATCATTCACAAAACGCGCGCTTTTCTCACTTTTTGAAAACAGTCTACTCAATGGTTCGAAGATGAAACGTTTCGGATCATTCACAAAACTGCTTGATTCACGTCACGCACGCTTCTCTCACTTTTTGAAAACAGTCTACTCAATGGTTCGAAGTTGAAACGCTTCGGATCATTCACAAAACGCGCGCTTTTCTCACTTTTTGAAAACAGTCTACTCAATGGTTCGAAGATGAAACGTTTCGGATCATTTACAAAACTGCTCGATTCACGTCACGCACGCTTCTAGCACCTTCTGACAACGTCCTATGCAATGGTTCGAAGTTGAAAAGCTTCGGATCTTTCACAAAACGCGCGCTTCTCTCACTTTCTGAAAACAGTCTACTCAATGGTTCGAAGATGAAACGTTTCGGATCATTCACAAAACTGCTTGATTCACGTCACGCACGCTTCTAGCACTTTCTGACAACGTCCTCTGCAATGGTTCGAAGTTGAAACGCTTCGGATCATTCACAAAACGCGCGCTTCTCTCACTTTCTGAAAACAGTCTACTCAATGGTTCGAAGATGAAACGTTTCGGATCATTCACAAAACTGCTTGATTCACGTCACGCACGCTTCTAGCACCTTTTGACAACGCCCTATGCATTTGTTCGAAGTTGAAACGCTACGGATCATTCACAAAACGCGCGCTTTTCTCACTTTTTGAAAACAGTCTACTCAATGGTTCGAAGATGAAACGTTTCGGATCATTCACAAAACTGCTTGATTCACGTCACGCACGCTTCTCTCACTTTTTGAAAACAGTCTACTCAATGGTTCGAAGTTGAAACACTTCGGATCATTCACAAAACGCGCGCTTTTCTCACTTTTTGAAAACAGTCTACTCAATGGTTCGAAGATGAAACGTTTCGGATCATTTACAAAACTGCTTGATTCACGTCACGCACGCTTCTAGCACCTTCTGACAACGTCCTATGCAATGGTTCGAAGTTGAAAAGCTTCGGATCTCTCACAAAACGCGCGCTTCTCTCACTTTCTGAAAACAGTCTACTCAATGGTTCGAAGATGAAACGTTTCGGATCATTTACAAAACTGCTTGATTCACGTCACGCACGCTTCTAGCACCTTCTGACAACGTCCTATGCAATGGTTCGAAGTTGAAAAGCTTCGGATCATTCACAAAACGCGCGCTTCTCTCACTTTCTGAAAGCAGTCTACTCAATGGTTCGAAGATGAAACGTTTCGGATCATTCACAACACTGTTTGATTCACGTAACGCACGCTTCGTTTCGGATCATTCACAGAACTGCTTGATTCACGTCACGCACGCTTCTAGCACCTTTTGACAACGTCCTATGCAATGGTTCGAAGTTGAAACGCTTCGGATCATTCACAAAACGCGCGCTTCTCTCACTTTCTGAAAACAGTCTACTCAATGGTTCGAAGATGAAACGTTTCGGATCATTCACAAAACTGCTTGATTCACGTCACGCACGCTTCTCTCACTTTTTGAAAACAGTCTACTCAATGGTTCGAAGTTGAAACGCTTCGGATCATTCACAAAACGCGCGCTTTTCTCACTTTTTGAAAACAGTCTACTCAATGGTTCGAAGATGAAACGTTTCGGATCATTTACAAAACTGCTCGATTCACGTCACGCACGCTTCTAGCACCTTCTGACAACGTCCTATGCAATGGTTCGAAGTTGAAAAGCTTCGGATCTTTCACAAAACGCGCGCTTCTCTCACTTTCTGAAAACAGTCTACTCAATGGTTCGAAGATGAAACGTTTCGGATCATTCACAAAACTGCTTGATTCACGTCACGCACGCTTCTAGCACCTTCTGACAACGCCCTATGCAATGGTTCGAAGTTGAAACGCTTCGGATCATTCACAAAACGCGCGCTTTTCTCACTTTTTGAAAACAGTCTACTCAATGGTTCGAAGATGAAACGTTTCGGATCATTCACAAAACTGCTTGATTCACGTCACGCACGCTTCTCTCACTTTTTGAAAACAGTCTACTCAATGGTTCGAAGTTGAAACGCTTCGGATCATTCACAAAACGCGCGCTTTTCTCACTTTTTGAAAACAGTCTACTCAATGGTTCGAAGATGAAACGTTTCGGATCATTTACAAAACTGCTCGATTCACGTCACGCACGCTTCTAGCACTTTCTGACAACGCCCTATGCAATGGTTCGAAGTTGAAACGCTTCGGATCATTCACAAAACGCGCGCTTCTCTCACTTTCTGAAAACAGTCTACTCAATGGTTCGAAGATGAAACGTTTCGGATCATTCACAAAACTGCTTGATTCACGTCACGCACGCTTCTAGCACTTTCTGACAACGCCCTATGCGATGGTTCGAAGTTGAAACGCTTCGGATCATTCACAAAACGCGCGCTTTTCTCACTTTTTGAAAACAGTCTACTCAATGGTTCGAAGATGAAACGTTTCGGATCATTCACAAAACTGCTTGATTCACGTCACGCACGCTTCTAGCACTTTCTGACAACGTCCTCTGCAATGGTTCGAAGTTGAAACGCTTCGGATCATTCACAAAACGCGCGCTTCTCTCACTTTCTGAAAACAGTCTACTCAATGGTTCGAAGATGAAACGTTTCGGATCATTCACAAAACTGCTTGATTCACGTCACGCACGCTTCTAGCACCTTTTGACAACGCCCTATGCATTTGTTCGAAGTTGAAACGCTACGGATCATTCACAAAACGCGCGCTTTTCTCACTTTTTGAAAACAGTCTACTCAATGGTTCGAAGATGAAACGTTTCGGATCATTCACAAAACTGCTTGATTCACGTCACGCACGCTTCTCTCACTTTTTGAAAACAGTCTACTCAATGGTTCGAAGTTGAAACACTTCGGATCATTCACAAAACGCGCGCTTTTCTCACTTTTTGAAAACAGTCTACTCAATGGTTCGAAGATGAAACGTTTCGGATCATTTACAAAACTGCTTGATTCACGTCACGCACGCTTCTAGCACCTTCTGACAACGTCCTATGCAATGGTTCGAAGTTGAAAAGCTTCGGATCTCTCACAAAACGCGCGCTTCTCTCACTTTCTGAAAACAGTCTACTCAATGGTTCGAAGATGAAACGTTTCGGATCATTTACAAAACTGCTTGATTCACGTCACGCACGCTTCTAGCACCTTCTGACAACGTCCTATGCAATGGTTCGAAGTTGAAAAGCTTCGGATCTTTCACAAAACGCGCGCTTCTCTCACTTTCTGAAAACAGTCTACTCAATGGTTCGAAGATGAAACGTTTCGGATCATTCACAAAACTGCTTGATTCACATCACGCACGCTTCTAGCACTTTCTGACAACGCCCTATGCGATGGTTCGAAGTTGAAACGCTTCGGATCATTCACAAAACGCGCGCTTCTCTCACTTTCTGAAAGCAGTCTACTCAATGGTTCGAAGATGAAACGTTTCGGATCATTCACAACACTGTTTGATTCACGTAACGCACGCTTCGTTTCGGATCATTTACAAAACTGCTTGATTCACGTCACGCACGCTTCTAGCACCTTCTGACAACGTCCTATGCAATGGTTCGAAGTTGAAACGCTTCGGATCATTCACAAAACGCGCGCTTCTCTCACTTTCTGAAAACAGTCTACTCAATGGTTCGAAGATGAAACGTTTCGGATCATTCACAAAACTGCTTGATTCACGTCACGCACGCTTCTAGCACCTTCTGACAACGCCCTATGCGATGGTTCGAAGTTGAAACGCTACGGATCATTCACAAAACGCGCGCTTTTCTCACTTTTTGAAAACAGTCTACTCAATGGTTCGAAGATGAAACGTTTCGGATCATTCACAAAACTGCTTGATTCACGTCACGCACGCTTCTCTCACTTTTTGAAAACAGTCTACTCAATGGTTCGAAGTTGAAACGCTTCGGATCATTCACAAAACGCGCGCTTTTCTCACTTTTTGAAAACAGTCTACTCAAATGGTTCGAAGATGAAACGTTTCGGATCATTTACAAAACTGCTCGATTCACGTCACGCACGCTTCTAGCACCTTCTGACAACGTCCTATGCAATGGTTCGAAGTTGAAAAGCTTCGGATCTTTCACAAAACGCGCGCTTCTTTCACTTTCTGAAAACAGTCTACTCAATGGTTCGAAGATGAAACGTTTCGGATCATTCACAAAACTGCTTGATTCACGTCACGCACGCTTCTAGCACCTTCTGACAACGCCCTATGCAATGGTTCGAAGTTGAAACGCTTCGGATCATTCACAAAACTGTTTGATTCACGTCACGCACGCTTCTAGCACCTTCTGACAACGTCCTATGCAATGGTTCGAAGTTGAAAAGCTTCGGATCTCTCACAAAACGCGCGCTTCTCTCACTTTCTGAAAACAGTCTACTCAATGGTTCGAAGATGAAACGTTTCGGATCATTTACAAAACTGCTTGATTCACGTCACGCACGCTTCTAGCACCTTCTGACAACGTCCTATGCAATGGTTCGAAGTTGAAAAGCTTCGGATCTTTCACAAAACGCGCGCTTCTCTCACTTTCTGAAAACAGTCTACTCAATGGTTCGAAGATGAAACGTTTCGGATCATTCACAAAACTGCTTGATTCACATCACGCACGCTTCTAGCACTTTCTGACAACGCCCTATGCGATGGTTCGAAGTTGAAACGCTTCGGATCATTCACAAAACGCGCGCTTCTCTCACTTTCTGAAAGCAGTCTACTCAATGGTTCGAAGATGAAACGTTTCGGATCATTCACAACACTGTTTGATTCACGTAACGCACGCTTCGTTTCGGATCATTTACAAAACTGCTTGATTCACGTCACGCACGCTTCTAGCACCTTCTGACAACGTCCTATGCAATGGTTCGAAGTTGAAACGCTTCGGATCATTCACAAAACGCGCGCTTCTCTCACTTTCTGAAAACAGTCTACTCAATGGTTCGAAGATGAAACGTTTCGGATCATTCACAAAACTGCTTGATTCACGTCACGCACGCTTCTAGCACCTTCTGACAACGCCCTATGCGATGGTTCGAAGTTGAAACGCTACGGATCATTCACAAAACGCGCGCTTTTCTCACTTTTTGAAAACAGTCTACTCAATGGTTCGAAGATGAAACGTTTCGGATCATTCACAAAACTGCTTGATTCACGTCACGCACGCTTCTCTCACTTTTTGAAAACAGTCTACTCAATGGTTCGAAGTTGAAACGCTTCGGATCATTCACAAAACGCGCGCTTTTCTCACTTTTTGAAAACAGTCTACTCAAATGGTTCGAAGATGAAACGTTTCGGATCATTTACAAAACTGCTCGATTCACGTCACGCACGCTTCTAGCACCTTCTGACAACGTCCTATGCAATGGTTCGAAGTTGAAAAGCTTCGGATCTTTCACAAAACGCGCGCTTCTTTCACTTTCTGAAAACAGTCTACTCAATGGTTCGAAGATGAAACGTTTCGGATCATTCACAAAACTGCTTGATTCACGTCACGCACGCTTCTAGCACCTTCTGACAACGCCCTATGCAATGGTTCGAAGTTGAAACGCTTCGGATCATTCACAAAACGCGCGCTTTTCTCACTTTTTGAAAACAGTCTACTCAATGGTTCGAAGATGAAACGTTTCGGATCATTCACAAAACTGCTTGATTCACGTCACGCACGCTTCTCTCACTTTTTGAAAACAGTCTACTCAATGGTTCGAAGTTGAAACGCTTCGGATCATTCACAAAACGCGCGCTTTTCTCACTTTTTGAAAACAGTCTACTCAATGGTTCGAAGATGAAACGTTTCGGATCATTTACAAAACTGCTCGATTCACGTCACGCACGCTTCTAGCACTTTCTGACAACGCCCTATGCAATGGTTCGAAGTTGAAACGCTTCGGATCATTCACGAAACGCGCGTTTCTCTCACTCTGAAAACAGTCTACTCAATGGTTCGAAGATGAAACGTTTCGGAACATTTACAAAACTGCTCGATTCACGTCACGCACGCTTCTAGCACCTTCTGACAACGTCCTATGCAATGGTTCGAAGTTGAAAAGCTTCGGATCTTTCACAAAACGCGCGCTTCTCTCACTTTCTGAAAACAGTCTACTCAATGGTTCGAAGATGAAACGTTTCGGATCATTCACAAAACTGCTTGATTCACGTCACGCACGCTTCTAGCACTTTCTGACAACGCCCTATGCGATGGTTCGAAGTTGAAACGCTTCGGATCATTCACAAAACGCGCGCTTTTCTCACTTTTTGAAAACAGTCTACTCAATGGTTCGAAGATGAAACGTTTCGGATCATTCACAAAACTGCTTGATTCACGTCACGCACGCTTCTCTCACTTTTTGAAAACAGTCTACTCAATGGTTCGAAGTTGAAACGCTTCGGATCATTCACAAAACGCGCGCTTTTCTCACTTTTTGAAAACAGTTTACTCAATGGTTCGAAGATGAAACGTTTCGGATCATTTACAAAACTGCTCGATTCACGTCACGCACGCTTCTAGCACCTTCTGACAACGTCCTTTGCAATGGTTCGAAGTTGAAAAGCTTCGGATCTTTCACAAAACGCGCGCTTCTCTCACTTTCTGAAAACAGTCTACTCAATGGTTCGAAGATGAAACGTTTCGGATCATTCACAAAACTGCTTGATTCACGTCACGCACGCTTCTAGCACTTTCTGACAACGCCCCATGCGATGGTTCGAAGTTGAAACGCTTCGGATCATTCACAAAACGCGCGCTTCTCTCACTTTCTGAAAACAGTCTACTCAATGGTTCGAAGATGAAACGTTTCGGATCATTCACAGAACTGCTTGTTTCACGTAACGCACGCTTTTCTCACCTTCTGAAAACAGTCTACTCAATGGTTCAAAGATTAAACGTTTCGGATCAGTTATAGCACTGCTTGATTCACGTAACGCACGCTTCTCTCACTTTTTGAAAACAGTCTACTCGATGGTTCGAAGTTGAAACACTTCGGATCATTCAAAAAACGCGCGCTTCTCTCACTTTTTGAAAACAGTCTACTCAATGGTTCGAAGTTGAAACGTTTCAGATAGTTCACAAAACTGCTTGATTTACGTCACGCACGCTTCTAGCACCTTCTGACAACGTCCTATGCAATGGTTCGAAGTTGAAACGCTTCGGATCATTCACAAAACGCGCGCTTCTCTCACCTTCTGAAAACAGTCTACTCAATGGTTCAAAGATGAAACGTTCCGGATCATTTACAGCACTGCTTGATTCACGTAACGCACGCTTCTCTCACTTTCTGAAAACAGTCTACTCAATGGTTCAAAGATGAAACGTTCCGGATCATTTACAGCACTGCTAGATTCACGTAACGCACGCTTCTCTCACTTTCTGAAAACAGTCAACTCAATGGTTCGAAGATGAAACGTTTCGGATCATTCACAAAACTGCTTGATTCACGTCACGCACGCTTCTAGCACCTTCTGACATCGTCCTATGCAATGGTTCGAAGTTGAAACGCTTCTGATCATTCACAAAACGCGCGCTTCTCTCACTTTCTGAAAACAGTCTACTCAATGGTTCGAAGTAGAGTTTCGTTCGGCTGCCGAAATGACGACCGAAAAATAGACATTTCGGCAAATGATGACCGATTTCGGAATTTCCGAAATGGCCGATCCCGAAATCCGATCTGTTCGGCAATGACCGAACCGAAGTTTCGGAAACCGTTTCGGAATCGTTCGGCGCGGCCGTTCCTTTCGGCCGCGCTTTTCGGAATTGCCGAAAAATATTAGAATAATTTCTGGAAGGAGGGATTTTCGCTTGACTCGACCGTGTTCACGAGTTGATAGTGGAGAATGAGTGAACCATCGGTGAGTTACATTTCATCAATATCATGCAAATGTGTTTTTCGGAATTTCCGAAATGGCGCGACCCGAGTTCGGTCATTGCCGTTTCGGCGCGCGCCGAACAGACGGTCGTTCGGTTCGGAAATTCCGAAAAGTGTTCGGTTATTTCCGAAACGGAAATTTCGAAATCGTCATTTTTCGGAAATGTCCGTTTCGGAAATCGAACGAAACTCTAGTTCGAAGATGAAACGTTTTGGATCATTCACAAAACTGCTTGTTTCACGTAACGCACGCTTCTCTCACCTTCTGAAAACAGTCTACTCAATGGTTCAAAGATTAAACGTTTCGGATCATTTATAGCACTGCTTGATTCACGTAACGCACGCTTCTCTCACTTTTTGAAAACAGTCTACTCGATGGTTCGAAGTTGAAACACTTCGGATCATTTAAAAAAACGCGCGCTTCTCTCACTTTCTGAAAACAGTCTACTTAATGGTTCGAAGTTGAAACGCTTCGGATCATTCACAAAACGCGCGCTTTTCTCACTTTTTGAAAACAGTCTACTCAATGGTTCGAAGATGAAACGTTTCGGATCATTCACAAAACTGCTTGATTCACGTCACGCACGCTTCTCTCACTTTTTGAAAACAGTCTACTCAATGGTTCGAAGTTGAAACGCTTCGGATCATTCACAAAACGCGCGCTTTTCTCACTTTTTGAAAACAGTCTACTCAATGGTTCGAAGATGAAACGTTTCGGATCATTTACAAAACTGCTCGATTCACGTCACGCACGCTTCTAGCACCTTCTGACAACGTCCTATGCAATGGTTCGAAGTTGAAAAGCTTCGGATCTTTCACAAAACGCGCGCTTCTCTCACTTTCTGAAAACAGTCTACTCAATGGTTCGAAGATGAAACGTTTCGGATCATTCACAAAACTGTTTGATTCACGTCACGCACGCTTCTAGCACTTTCTGACAACGCCCCATGCGATGGTTCGAAGTTGAAACGCTTCGGATCATTCACAAAACGCGCGCTTCTCTCACTTTCTGAAAACAGTCTACTCAATGGTTCGAAGATGAAACGTTTCGGATCATTCACAGAACTGCTTGATTCACGTCATGCACGCTTCTAGCACCTTCTGACAACGCCCTATGCAATGGTTCGAAGTTGAAACGCTTCGGATCATTCACGAAACGCGCGCTTCTCTCACTCTGAAAACAGTCTACTCAATGGTTCGAAGATGAAACGTTTCGGAACATTTACAAAACTGCTCGATTCACGTCACGCACGCTTCTAGCACCTTCTGACAACGTCCTATGCAATGGTTCGAAGTTGAAAAGCTTCGGATCTTTCACAAAACGCGCGCTTCTCTCACTTTCTGAAAACAGTCTCCTCAATGGTTCGAAGATGAAACGTTTTGGATCATTCACAAAACTGCTTGTTTCACGTAACGCACGCTTCTCTCACCTTCTGGAAACAGTCTACTTCATGGTTCAAAGATGAAACGTTTCGGATCATTCACAGAACTGCTTGATTCACGTCACGCACGCTTCTAGCACCTTCTGACAACGTCCTCTGCAATGGTTCGAAGTTGAAACGCTTCGGATCATTCACAAAACGCGCGCTTCTCTCACTTTCTGAAAACAGTCTACTCAATGGTTCGAAGATGAAACGTTTCGGATCATTTCACGGAACTGCTTGATTCACGTCATGCACGCTTCTAGCACCTTCTGACAACGTCCTATGCAATGGTTCGAAGACGAAACGCTTTGGATCATTCACAAAACGCGCGCTTCTCTCACTTTCTAAAAAAAAACAGTCTACTCAATGGTTCGAAGATGAAACGTTTCGGATCATTCACAAAACTGCTTGATTCACGTTACGCACGCTTCTCTCACCTTTTGAAAACAGTCTACCTAATGGTTCGAAGTTGACACGCTTTGGATCATTCACAAAATTGCTTGATTTACGTCACGCACGCTTCTAGCACCTTCTGACAACGCCCTATGCGAAGGTTCGAAGTTGAAACGCTTGGGATCATTCACAAAACGCGCGCTTCTCTCACTTTTTGAAAACAGTCTACTCAATGGTTCGAAGATGAAACGTTTCGGATCATTCACAGCACTGCTTGATTTACGTAACGCACGCTTCTCTCACTTTTTGAAAACAGTTTACTTAATGGTTCGAAGTGACATGCTTCGGATCATTCACCAAACTGCTTGATTCACGTCACGCACGCTTCTAGCACCTTCTGACAACGTCCTTTGCAATGGTTCGAAGTTGAAAAGCTTCGGATCTTTCACAAAACGCGCGCTTCTCTCACTTTCTGAAAACAGTCTACTCAATGGTTCGAAGATGAAACGTTTCGGATCATTCACAAAACTGCTTGATTCACGTCACGCACGCTTCTAGCACTTTCTGACAACGCCCCATGCGATGGTTCGAAGTTGAAACGCTTCGGATCATTCACAAAACGCGCGCTTCTCTCACTTTCTGAAAACAGTCTACTCAATGGTTCGAAGATGAAACGTTTCGGATCATTCACAGAACTGCTTGTTTCACGTAACGCACGCTTCTCTCACTTTCTGAAAACAGTCTACTCAATGGTTCGAAGATGAAACGTTCCGGATCATTTACAGCACTGCTAGATTCACGTAACGCACGCTTCTCTCACTTTCTGAAAACAGTCAACTCAATGGTTCGAAGATGAAACGTTTCGGATCATTCACAGAACTGCTTGTTTCACGTAACGCACGCTTTTCTCACCTTCTGAAAACAGTCTACTCAATGGTTCAAAGATGAAACGTTTCGGATCAGTTATAGCACTGCTTGATTCACGTAACGCACGCTTCTCTCACTTTTTGAAAACAGTCTACTCGATGGTTCGAAGTTGAAACGCTTCGGATCATTCACAAAACGCGCGCTTCTCTCACCTTCTGAAAACAGTCTACTCAATGGTTCAAAGATGAAACGTTCCGGATCATTCACAAAACGCGCGCTTTTCTCACTTTTTGAAAACAGTCTACTCAATGGTTCGAAGATGAAACGTTTCGGATCATTCACAAAACTGCTTGTTTCACGTCACGCACGCTTCTCTCACTTTTTGAAAACAGTCTACTCAATGGTTCGAAGATGAAACGTTTCGGATCATTTACAAAACTGCTCGATTCACGTCACGCACGCTTCTAGCACCTTCTGACAACGTCCTATGCAATGGTTCGAAGTTGAAAAGCTTCGGATCTTTCACAAAACGCGCGCTTCTCTCACTTTCTGAAAACAGTCTACTCAATGGTTCGAAGATGAAACGTTTCGGATCATTCACAAAACTGTTTGATTCACGTCACGCACGCTTCTAGCACTTTCTGACAACGCCCCATGCGATGGTTCGAAGTTGAAACGCTTCGGATCATTCACAAAACGCGCGCTTCTCTCACTTTCTGAAAACAGTCTACTCAATGGTTCGAAGATGAAACGTTTCGGATCATTCACAGAACTGCTTGATTCACGTCATGCACGCTTCTAGCACCTTCTGACAACGCCCTATGCAATGGTTCGAAGTTGAAACGCTTCGGATCATTCACGAAACGCGCGCTTCTCTCACTCTGAAAACAGTCTACTCAATGGTTCGAAGATGAAACGTTTCGGAACATTTACAAAACTGTTCGATTCACGTCACGCACGCTTCTAGCACCTTCTGACAACGTCCTATGCAATGGTTCGAAGTTGAAAAGCTTCGGATCTTTCACAAAACGCGCGCTTCTCTCACTTTCTGAAAACAGTCTCCTCAATGGTTCGAAGATGAAACGTTTTGGATAATTCACAAAACTGCTTGTTTCACGTAACGCACGCTTCTCTCACCTTCTGGAAACAGTCTACTTCATGGTTCAAAGATGAAACGTTTCGGATCATTTACAGCACTGCTTGATTCACGTAACGCGCGCTTCTCTCACTTTCTGAGAACAGTCTACTCAATGGATCGAAGATGAACGTTTCGGATCATTCACAGAACTGCTTGATTCACGTCATGCACGCTTCTAGCACCTTCTGACAACGCCCTATGCAATGGTTCGAAGTTGAAACGCTTCGGATCATTCACAAAACGCGCGCTTCTCTCACTTTCTGAAAACAGTCTACTCAATGGTTCGAAGATGAAACGTTTCGGATCATTCACAAAACTGCTTGATTCACGTCACGCACGCTTCTCTCACTTTCTGAGAACAGTCTACTCAATGGATCGAAGATGAACGTTTCGGATCATTCACGGAACTGCTTGATTCACGTCATGCACGCTTCTAGCACCTTCTGACAACGTCCTATGCAATGGTTCGAAGTTGAAAAGCTTCGGATCATTCACAAAACGCGCGCTTCTCTCACTTTCTGAGAACAGTCTACTCAATGGATCGAAGATGAACGTTTCGGATCATTCACAGAACTGCTTGATTCACGTCATGCACGCTTCTAGCACCTTCTGACAACGTCCTAAGCAATGGTTCAAAGACGAAACGCTTTGGATCATTCACAAAACGCGCGCTTCTCTCACTTTCTAAAAAAAACAGTCTACTCAATGGTTCGAAGATGAAACGTTTCGGATCATTCACAAAACTGCTTGATTCACGTTACGCACGCTTCTTTCACCTTTTGAAAACAGTCTATCTAATGGTTCGAAGTTGACACGCTTGGGATCATTCACAAAATTGCTTGATTTACGTCACGCACGCTTCTAGCACCTTCTGACAACGCCCTATGCAATGGTTCGAAGTTGAAACGCTTGGGATCATTCACAAAACGCGCGCTTCTCTCACTTTTTGAAAACAGTCTACTCAATGGTTCGAAGATGAAACGTTTCGGATCATTCACAGCACTGCTTAATTTACGTAACGCACGCTTCTCTCACTTTTTGAAAACAGTTTACTTAATGGTTCGAAGTGACATGCTTCGGATCATTCACCAAACTGCTTGATTCACGTCACACACGCTTCTAGCACCTTCTGACAACGTCCTCTGCAATGGTTCGAAGTTGAAACGCTTCGGATAGTTCACAAAACGCGCGCTTCTCTCACTTTCTGAAAACAGTTTACTTAATGGTTCAAAGATTAAACGTTTCGAATCATTCACAGCACTGCTTGATTCACGTAACGCACGCTTCTCTCACTTTTTGAAAACAGTCTACTCAATGGTTCGAAGATGAAACGTTTCGGATCATTCACAGCACTGCTTGATTTACGTAACGCACGCTTCTCTCACTTTTTGAAAACAGTTTACTTAATGGTTCGAAGTGACATGCTTCGGATCATTCACCAAACTGCTTGATTCACGTCACGCACGCTTCTAGCACCTTCTGACAACGCCCTATGCAATGGTTCGAAGTTGAAACGCTTGGGATCATTCACAAAACGCGCGCTTCTCTCACTTTCTGAAAACAGTCTACTCAATGGTTCGAAGATGAAACGTTTCGGATCATTCACAGCACTGCTTGATTTACGTAACGCACGCTTCTCTCACTTTTTGAAAACAGTTTACTTAATGGTTCGAAGTGACATGCTTCGGATCATTCACCAAACTGCTTGATTCACGTCACGCACGCTTCTAGCACCTTCTGACAACGCCCTATGCAATGGTTCGAAGTTGAAACGCTTGGGATCATTCACAAAACGCGCGCTTCTCTCACCTTCTGAAAACAGTCTACTCAATGGTTCAAAGATTAAACGTTTCGGATCAGTTATAGCACTGCTTGATTCACGTAACGCACGCTTCTCTCACTTTTTGAAAACAGTCTACTCGATGGTTCGAAGTTGAAACGCTTCGGATCATTCACAAAACGCGCGCTTCTCTCACCTTCTGAAAACAGTCTACTCAATGGTTCAAAGATGAAACGTTCCGGATCATTTACAGCACTGCTTGATTCACGTAACGCACGCTTCTCTCACTTTCTGAAAACAGTCTACTCAATGGTTCGAAGATGAAACGTTTTGGATCATTCACAAAACTGCTTGTTTCACGTAACGCACGCTTCTCTCACTTTCTGAAAACAGTCTACTCAATGGTTCAAAGATGAAACGTTCCGGATCATTTACAGCACTGCTAGATTCACGTAACGCACGCTTCTCTCACTTTCTGAAAACAGTCAACTCAATGGTTCGAAGATGAAACGTTTCGGATCATTCACAAAACTGCTTGATTCACGTCACGCACGCTTCTAGCACCTTCTGACATCGTCCTATGCAATGGTTCGAAGTTGAAACGCTTCTGATCATTCACAAAACGCGCGCTTCTCTCACTTTCTGAAAACAGTCTACTCAATGGTTCGAACTTCGAAGATGAAACGTTTTGGATCATTCACAAAACTGCTTGTTTCACGTAACGCACGCTTCTCTCACTTTCTGAAAACAGTCTACTCAATGGTTCAAAGATGAAACGTTTCGGATCATTTACAGCACTGCTTGTTTCACGTAACGCACGCTTCTCTCACTTTCTGAAAACAGTCTACTCAATGGTTCAAAGATTAAACGTTTCGGATCATTTACAGCACTGCTTGATTCACGTAACGCACGCTTCTCTCACTTTTTGAAAACAGTCTACTCGATGGTTCGAAGTTGAAACGCTTCGGATCATTCACAAAACGCGCGCTTTTCTCACTTTTTGAAAACAGTCTACTCAATGGTTCGAAGATGAAACGTTTCGGATCATTCACAAAACTGCTTGATTCACGTCACGCACGCTTCTCTCACTTTTTGAAAACAGTCTACTCAATGGTTCGAAGTTGAAACGCTTCGGATCATTCACAAAACGCGCGCTTTTCTCACTTTTTGAAAACAGTCTACTCAATGGTTCGAAGATGAAACGTTTCGGATCATTTACAAAACTGCTCGATTCACGTCACGCACGCTTCTAGCACCTTCTGACAACGTCCTATGCAATGGTTCGAAGTTGAAAAGCTTCGGATCTTTCACAAAACGCGCGCTTCTCTCACTTTCTGAAAACAGTCTACTCAATGGTTCGAAGATGAAACGTTTCGGATCATTCACAAAACTGTTTGATTCACGTCACGCACGCTTCTAGCACTTTCTGACAACGCCCCATGCGATGGTTCGAAGTTGAAACGCTTCGGATCATTCACAAAACGCGCGCTTCTCTCACTTTCTGAAAACAGTCTACTCAATGGTTCGAAGATGAAACGTTTCGGATCATTCACAGAACTGCTTGATTCACGTCATGCACGCTTCTAGCACCTTCTGACAACGCCCTATGCAATGGTTCGAAGTTGAAACGCTTCGGATCATTCACGAAACGCGCGCTTCTCTCACTCTGAAAACAGTCTACTCAATGGTTCGAAGATGAAACGTTTCGGAACATTTACAAAACTGTTCGATTCACGTCACGCACGCTTCTAGCACCTTCTGACAACGTCCTATGCAATGGTTCGAAGTTGAAAAGCTTCGGATCTTTCACAAAACGCGCGCTTCTCTCACTTTCTGAAAACAGTCTCCTCAATGGTTCGAAGATGAAACGTTTTGGATCATTCACAAAACTGCTTGTTTCACGTAACGCACGCTTCTCTCACCTTCTGGAAACAGTCTACTTCATGGTTCAAAGATGAAACGTTTCGGATCATTTACAGCACTGCTTGATTCACGTAACGCGCGCTTCTCTCACTTTCTGAGAACAGTCTACTCAATGGATCGAAGATGAACGTTTCGGATCATTCACAGAACTGCTTGATTCACGTCATGCACGCTTCTAGCACCTTCTGACAACGCCCTATGCAATGGTTCGAAGTTGAAACGCTTCGGATCATTCACAAAACGCGCGCTTCTCTCACTTTCTGAAAACAGTCTACTCAATGGTTCGAAGATGAAACGTTTCGGATCATTTCACGGAACTGCTTGATTCACGTCATGCACGCTTCTAGCACCTTCTGACAACGTCCTATGCAATGGTTCGAAGTTGAAAAGCTTCGGATCATTCACAAAACGCGCGCTTCTCTCACTTTCTGAGAACAGTCTACTCAATGGATCGAAGATGAACGTTTCGGATCATTCACAGAACTGCTTGATTCACGTCATGCACGCTTCTAGCACCTTCTGACAACGTCCTATGCAATGGTTCGAAGTTGAAAAGCTTCGGATCATTCACAAAACGCGCGCTTCTCTCACTTTCTGAAAACAGTCTCCTCAATGGTTCGAAGATGAAACGTTTTGGATCATTCACAAAACTGCTTGTTTCACGTAACGCACGCTTCTCTCACCTTCTGGAAACAGTCTACTTCATGGTTCAAAGATGAAACGTTTCGGATCATTTACAGCACTGCTTGATTCACGTAACGCGCGCTTCTCTCACTTTCTGAGAACAGTCTACTCAATGGATCGAAGATGAACGTTTCGGATCATTCACAGAACTGCTTGATTCACGTCATGCACGCTTCTAGCACCTTCTGACAACGTCCTAAGCAATGGTTCAAAGACGAAACGCTTTGGATCATTCACAAAACGCGCGCTTCTCTCACTTTCTAAAAAAAAAACAGTCTACTCAATGGTTCAAAGATGAAACGTTTCGGATCATTCACAGCACTGCTTGATTTACGTAACGCACGCTTCTCTCACTTTTTGAAAACAGTTTACTTAATGGTTCGAAGTGACATGCTTCGGATCATTCACCAAATTGCTTGATTCACGTCACGCACGCTTCTAGCACCTTCTGACAACGCCCTATGCAATGGTTCGAAGTTGAAACGCTTGGGATCATTCACAAAACGCGCGCTTCTCTCACTTTTTGAAAACAGTCTACTCAATGGTTCGAAGATGAAACGTTTCGGATCATTCACAGCACTGCTTAATTTACGTAACGCACGCTTCTCTCACTTTTTGAAAACAGTTTACTTAATGGTTCGAAGTGACATGCTTCGGATCATTCAACAAACTGCTTGATTCACGTCACACACGCTTCTAGCACCTTCTGACAACGTCCTCTGCAATGGTTCGAAGTTGAAACGCTTCGGATAGTTCACAAAACGCGCGCTTCTCTCACTTTCTGAAAACAGTCTACTCAATGATTCGAAGATGAAACGTTTCGGATCATTCACAACACTGTTTGAATCACGTAACGCACGCTTCGTTTCGGATCATTCACAAAACTGCTTGATTCACGTCACGCACGCTTCTAGCACCTTCTGACAACGTCCTCTGCAATGGTTCGAAGTTGAAACGCTTCGGATAGTTCACAAAACGCGCGCTTCTCTCACTTTCTGAAAACAGTTTACTTAATGGTTCAAAGATTAAACGTTTCGAATCATTCACAGCACTGCTTGATTCACGTAACGCACGCTTCTCTCACTTTTTGAAAACAGTCTACTCAATGGTTCGAAGATGAAACGTTTCGGATCATTCACAAAACTGCTTGATTCACGTTACGCACGCTTCTCTCACCTTTTGAAAACAGTCTACCTAATGGTTCGAAGTTGACACGCTTTGGATCATTCACAAAATTGCTTGATTTACGTCACGCACGCTTCTAGCACCTTCTGACAACGCCCTATGCGAAGGTTCGAAGTTGAAACGCTTGGGATCATTCACAAAACGCGCGCTTCTCTCACTTTTTGAAAACAGTCTACTCAATGGTTCGAAGATGAAACGTTTCGGATCATTCACAGCACTGCTTGATTTACGTAACGCACGCTTCTCTCACTTTTTGAAAACAGTTTACTTAATGGTTCGAAGTGACATGCTTCGGATCATTCACCAAACTGCTTGATTCACGTCACGCACGCTTCTAGCACCTTCTGACAACGTCCTTTGCAATGGTTCGAAGTTGAAAAGCTTCGGATCTTTCACAAAACGCGCGCTTCTCTCACTTTCTGAAAACAGTCTACTCAATGGTTCGAAGATGAAACGTTTCGGATCATTCACAAAACTGCTTGATTCACGTCACGCACGCTTCTAGCACTTTCTGACAACGCCCCATGCGATGGTTCGAAGTTGAAACGCTTCGGATCATTCACAAAACGCGCGCTTCTCTCACTTTCTGAAAACAGTCTACTCAATGGTTCGAAGATGAAACGTTTCGGATCATTCACAGAACTGCTTGTTTCACGTAACGCACGCTTCTCTCACTTTCTGAAAACAGTCTACTCAATGGTTCGAAGATGAAACGTTCCGGATCATTTACAGCACTGCTAGATTCACGTAACGCACGCTTCTCTCACTTTCTGAAAACAGTCAACTCAATGGTTCGAAGATGAAACGTTTCGGATCATTCACAGAACTGCTTGTTTCACGTAACGCACGCTTTTCTCACCTTCTGAAAACAGTCTACTCAATGGTTCAAAGATGAAACGTTTCGGATCAGTTATAGCACTGCTTGATTCACGTAACGCACGCTTCTCTCACTTTTTGAAAACAGTCTACTCGATGGTTCGAAGTTGAAACGCTTCGGATCATTCACAAAACGCGCGCTTCTCTCACCTTCTGAAAACAGTCTACTCAATGGTTCAAAGATGAAACGTTCCGGATCATTCACAAAACGCGCGCTTTTCTCACTTTTTGAAAACAGTCTACTCAATGGTTCGAAGATGAAACGTTTCGGATCATTCACAAAACTGCTTGTTTCACGTCACGCACGCTTCTCTCACTTTTTGAAAACAGTCTACTCAATGGTTCGAAGATGAAACGTTTCGGATCATTTACAAAACTGCTCGATTCACGTCACGCACGCTTCTAGCACCTTCTGACAACGTCCTATGCAATGGTTCGAAGTTGAAAAGCTTCGGATCTTTCACAAAACGCGCGCTTCTCTCACTTTCTGAAAACAGTCTACTCAATGGTTCGAAGATGAAACGTTTCGGATCATTCACAAAACTGTTTGATTCACGTCACGCACGCTTCTAGCACTTTCTGACAACGCCCCATGCGATGGTTCGAAGTTGAAACGCTTCGGATCATTCACAAAACGCGCGCTTCTCTCACTTTCTGAAAACAGTCTACTCAATGGTTCGAAGATGAAACGTTTCGGATCATTCACAGAACTGCTTGATTCACGTCATGCACGCTTCTAGCACCTTCTGACAACGCCCTATGCAATGGTTCGAAGTTGAAACGCTTCGGATCATTCACGAAACGCGCGCTTCTCTCACTCTGAAAACAGTCTACTCAATGGTTCGAAGATGAAACGTTTCGGAACATTTACAAAACTGTTCGATTCACGTCACGCACGCTTCTAGCACCTTCTGACAACGTCCTATGCAATGGTTCGAAGTTGAAAAGCTTCGGATCTTTCACAAAACGCGCGCTTCTCTCACTTTCTGAAAACAGTCTCCTCAATGGTTCGAAGATGAAACGTTTTGGATAATTCACAAAACTGCTTGTTTCACGTAACGCACGCTTCTCTCACCTTCTGGAAACAGTCTACTTCATGGTTCAAAGATGAAACGTTTCGGATCATTTACAGCACTGCTTGATTCACGTAACGCGCGCTTCTCTCACTTTCTGAGAACAGTCTACTCAATGGATCGAAGATGAACGTTTCGGATCATTCACAGAACTGCTTGATTCACGTCATGCACGCTTCTAGCACCTTCTGACAACGCCCTATGCAATGGTTCGAAGTTGAAACGCTTCGGATCATTCACAAAACGCGCGCTTCTCTCACTTTCTGAAAACAGTCTACTCAATGGTTCGAAGATGAAACGTTTCGGATCATTCACAAAACTGCTTGATTCACGTCACGCACGCTTCTCTCACTTTCTGAGAACAGTCTACTCAATGGATCGAAGATGAACGTTTCGGATCATTCACGGAACTGCTTGATTCACGTCATGCACGCTTCTAGCACCTTCTGACAACGTCCTATGCAATGGTTCGAAGTTGAAAAGCTTCGGATCATTCACAAAACGCGCGCTTCTCTCACTTTCTGAGAACAGTCTACTCAATGGATCGAAGATGAACGTTTCGGATCATTCACAGAACTGCTTGATTCACGTCATGCACGCTTCTAGCACCTTCTGACAACGTCCTAAGCAATGGTTCAAAGACGAAACGCTTTGGATCATTCACAAAACGCGCGCTTCTCTCACTTTCTAAAAAAAACAGTCTACTCAATGGTTCGAAGATGAAACGTTTCGGATCATTCACAAAACTGCTTGATTCACGTTACGCACGCTTCTTTCACCTTTTGAAAACAGTCTATCTAATGGTTCGAAGTTGACACGCTTGGGATCATTCACAAAATTGCTTGATTTACGTCACGCACGCTTCTAGCACCTTCTGACAACGCCCTATGCAATGGTTCGAAGTTGAAACGCTTGGGATCATTCACAAAACGCGCGCTTCTCTCACTTTTTGAAAACAGTCTACTCAATGGTTCGAAGATGAAACGTTTCGGATCATTCACAGCACTGCTTAATTTACGTAACGCACGCTTCTCTCACTTTTTGAAAACAGTTTACTTAATGGTTCGAAGTGACATGCTTCGGATCATTCACCAAACTGCTTGATTCACGTCACACACGCTTCTAGCACCTTCTGACAACGTCCTCTGCAATGGTTCGAAGTTGAAACGCTTCGGATAGTTCACAAAACGCGCGCTTCTCTCACTTTCTGAAAACAGTTTACTTAATGGTTCAAAGATTAAACGTTTCGAATCATTCACAGCACTGCTTGATTCACGTAACGCACGCTTCTCTCACTTTTTGAAAACAGTCTACTCAATGGTTCGAAGATGAAACGTTTCGGATCATTCACAGCACTGCTTGATTTACGTAACGCACGCTTCTCTCACTTTTTGAAAACAGTTTACTTAATGGTTCGAAGTGACATGCTTCGGATCATTCACCAAACTGCTTGATTCACGTCACGCACGCTTCTAGCACCTTCTGACAACGCCCTATGCAATGGTTCGAAGTTGAAACGCTTGGGATCATTCACAAAACGCGCGCTTCTCTCACTTTCTGAAAACAGTCTACTCAATGGTTCGAAGATGAAACGTTTCGGATCATTCACAGCACTGCTTGATTTACGTAACGCACGCTTCTCTCACTTTTTGAAAACAGTTTACTTAATGGTTCGAAGTGACATGCTTCGGATCATTCACCAAACTGCTTGATTCACGTCACGCACGCTTCTAGCACCTTCTGACAACGCCCTATGCAATGGTTCGAAGTTGAAACGCTTGGGATCATTCACAAAACGCGCGCTTCTCTCACCTTCTGAAAACAGTCTACTCAATGGTTCAAAGATTAAACGTTTCGGATCAGTTATAGCACTGCTTGATTCACGTAACGCACGCTTCTCTCACTTTTTGAAAACAGTCTACTCGATGGTTCGAAGTTGAAACGCTTCGGATCATTCACAAAACGCGCGCTTCTCTCACCTTCTGAAAACAGTCTACTCAATGGTTCAAAGATGAAACGTTCCGGATCATTTACAGCACTGCTTGATTCACGTAACGCACGCTTCTCTCACTTTCTGAAAACAGTCTACTCAATGGTTCGAAGATGAAACGTTTTGGATCATTCACAAAACTGCTTGTTTCACGTAACGCACGCTTCTCTCACTTTCTGAAAACAGTCTACTCAATGGTTCAAAGATGAAACGTTCCGGATCATTTACAGCACTGCTAGATTCACGTAACGCACGCTTCTCTCACTTTCTGAAAACAGTCAACTCAATGGTTCGAAGATGAAACGTTTCGGATCATTCACAAAACTGCTTGATTCACGTCACGCACGCTTCTAGCACCTTCTGACATCGTCCTATGCAATGGTTCGAAGTTGAAACGCTTCTGATCATTCACAAAACGCGCGCTTCTCTCACTTTCTGAAAACAGTCTACTCAATGGTTCGAACTTCGAAGATGAAACGTTTTGGATCATTCACAAAACTGCTTGTTTCACGTAACGCACGCTTCTCTCACTTTCTGAAAACAGTCTACTCAATGGTTCAAAGATGAAACGTTTCGGATCATTTACAGCACTGCTTGTTTCACGTAACGCACGCTTCTCTCACTTTCTGAAAACAGTCTACTCAATGGTTCAAAGATTAAACGTTTCGGATCATTTACAGCACTGCTTGATTCACGTAACGCACGCTTCTCTCACTTTTTGAAAACAGTCTACTCGATGGTTCGAAGTTGAAACGCTTCGGATCATTCACAAAACGCGCGCTTTTCTCACTTTTTGAAAACAGTCTACTCAATGGTTCGAAGATGAAACGTTTCGGATCATTCACAAAACTGCTTGATTCACGTCACGCACGCTTCTCTCACTTTTTGAAAACAGTCTACTCAATGGTTCGAAGTTGAAACGCTTCGGATCATTCACAAAACGCGCGCTTTTCTCACTTTTTGAAAACAGTCTACTCAATGGTTCGAAGATGAAACGTTTCGGATCATTTACAAAACTGCTCGATTCACGTCACGCACGCTTCTAGCACCTTCTGACAACGTCCTATGCAATGGTTCGAAGTTGAAAAGCTTCGGATCTTTCACAAAACGCGCGCTTCTCTCACTTTCTGAAAACAGTCTACTCAATGGTTCGAAGATGAAACGTTTCGGATCATTCACAAAACTGTTTGATTCACGTCACGCACGCTTCTAGCACTTTCTGACAACGCCCCATGCGATGGTTCGAAGTTGAAACGCTTCGGATCATTCACAAAACGCGCGCTTCTCTCACTTTCTGAAAACAGTCTACTCAATGGTTCGAAGATGAAACGTTTCGGATCATTCACAGAACTGCTTGATTCACGTCATGCACGCTTCTAGCACCTTCTGACAACGCCCTATGCAATGGTTCGAAGTTGAAACGCTTCGGATCATTCACGAAACGCGCGCTTCTCTCACTCTGAAAACAGTCTACTCAATGGTTCGAAGATGAAACGTTTCGGAACATTTACAAAACTGTTCGATTCACGTCACGCACGCTTCTAGCACCTTCTGACAACGTCCTATGCAATGGTTCGAAGTTGAAAAGCTTCGGATCTTTCACAAAACGCGCGCTTCTCTCACTTTCTGAAAACAGTCTCCTCAATGGTTCGAAGATGAAACGTTTTGGATCATTCACAAAACTGCTTGTTTCACGTAACGCACGCTTCTCTCACCTTCTGGAAACAGTCTACTTCATGGTTCAAAGATGAAACGTTTCGGATCATTTACAGCACTGCTTGATTCACGTAACGCGCGCTTCTCTCACTTTCTGAGAACAGTCTACTCAATGGATCGAAGATGAACGTTTCGGATCATTCACAGAACTGCTTGATTCACGTCATGCACGCTTCTAGCACCTTCTGACAACGCCCTATGCAATGGTTCGAAGTTGAAACGCTTCGGATCATTCACAAAACGCGCGCTTCTCTCACTTTCTGAAAACAGTCTACTCAATGGTTCGAAGATGAAACGTTTCGGATCATTTCACGGAACTGCTTGATTCACGTCATGCACGCTTCTAGCACCTTCTGACAACGTCCTATGCAATGGTTCGAAGTTGAAAAGCTTCGGATCATTCACAAAACGCGCGCTTCTCTCACTTTCTGAGAACAGTCTACTCAATGGATCGAAGATGAACGTTTCGGATCATTCACAGAACTGCTTGATTCACGTCATGCACGCTTCTAGCACCTTCTGACAACGTCCTATGCAATGGTTCGAAGTTGAAAAGCTTCGGATCATTCACAAAACGCGCGCTTCTCTCACTTTCTGAAAACAGTCTCCTCAATGGTTCGAAGATGAAACGTTTTGGATCATTCACAAAACTGCTTGTTTCACGTAACGCACGCTTCTCTCACCTTCTGGAAACAGTCTACTTCATGGTTCAAAGATGAAACGTTTCGGATCATTTACAGCACTGCTTGATTCACGTAACGCGCGCTTCTCTCACTTTCTGAGAACAGTCTACTCAATGGATCGAAGATGAACGTTTCGGATCATTCACAGAACTGCTTGATTCACGTCATGCACGCTTCTAGCACCTTCTGACAACGTCCTAAGCAATGGTTCAAAGACGAAACGCTTTGGATCATTCACAAAACGCGCGCTTCTCTCACTTTCTAAAAAAAAAACAGTCTACTCAATGGTTCAAAGATGAAACGTTTCGGATCATTCACAGCACTGCTTGATTTACGTAACGCACGCTTCTCTCACTTTTTGAAAACAGTTTACTTAATGGTTCGAAGTGACATGCTTCGGATCATTCACCAAATTGCTTGATTCACGTCACGCACGCTTCTAGCACCTTCTGACAACGCCCTATGCAATGGTTCGAAGTTGAAACGCTTGGGATCATTCACAAAACGCGCGCTTCTCTCACTTTTTGAAAACAGTCTACTCAATGGTTCGAAGATGAAACGTTTCGGATCATTCACAGCACTGCTTAATTTACGTAACGCACGCTTCTCTCACTTTTTGAAAACAGTTTACTTAATGGTTCGAAGTGACATGCTTCGGATCATTCAACAAACTGCTTGATTCACGTCACACACGCTTCTAGCACCTTCTGACAACGTCCTCTGCAATGGTTCGAAGTTGAAACGCTTCGGATAGTTCACAAAACGCGCGCTTCTCTCACTTTCTGAAAACAGTCTACTCAATGATTCGAAGATGAAACGTTTCGGATCATTCACAACACTGTTTGAATCACGTAACGCACGCTTCGTTTCGGATCATTCACAAAACTGCTTGATTCACGTCACGCACGCTTCTAGCACCTTCTGACAACGTCCTCTGCAATGGTTCGAAGTTGAAACGCTTCGGATAGTTCACAAAACGCGCGCTTCTCTCACTTTCTGAAAACAGTTTACTTAATGGTTCAAAGATTAAACGTTTCGAATCATTCACAGCACTGCTTGATTCACGTAACGCACGCTTCTCTCACTTTTTGAAAACAGTCTACTCAATGGTTCGAAGATGAAACGTTTCGGATCATTCACAGCACTGCTTGATTTACGTAACGCACGCTTCTCTCACTTTTTGAAAACAGTTTACTTAATGGTTCGAAGTGACATGCTTCGGATCATTCACCAAACTGCTTGATTCACGTCACGCACGCTTCTAGCACCTTCTGACAACGCCCTATGCAATGGTTCGAAGTTGAAACGCTTGGGATCATTCACAAAACGCGCGCTTCTCTCACTTTCTGAAAACAGTCTACTCAATGGTTCGAAGATGAAACGTTTCGGATCATTTACAGCACTGCTTGTTTCACGTAACGCACGCTTCTCTCACTTTCTGAAAACAGTCTACTCAATGGTTCGAAGTTGAAACGCTTCGGATCATTCACAAAACGCGCGCTTTTCTCACTTTTTGAAAACAGTCTACTCGATGGTTCGAAGTTGAAACGCTTCGGATCATTCACAAAACGCGCGCTTTTCTCACTTTTTGAAAACAGTCTACTCAATGGTTCGAAGATGAAACGTTTCGGATCATTCACAAAACTGCTTGATTCACGTCACGCACGCTTCTCTCACTTTTTGAAAACAGTCTACTCAATGGTTCGAAGTTGAAACGCTTCGGATCATTCACAAAACGCGCGCTTTTCTCACTTTTTGAAAACAGTCTACTCAATGGTTCGAAGATGAAACGTTTCGGATCATTTACAAAACTGCTCGATTCACGTCACGCACGCTTCTAGCACCTTCTGACAACGTCCTATGCAATGGTTCGAAGTTGAAAAGCTTCGGATCTTTCACAAAACGCGCGCTTCTCTCACTTTCTGAAAACAGTCTACTCAATGGTTCGAAGATGAAACGTTTCGGATCATTCACAAAACTGTTTGATTCACGTCACGCACGCTTCTAGCACTTTCTGACAACGCCCCATGCGATGGTTCGAAGTTGAAACGCTTCGGATCATTCACAAAACGCGCGCTTCTCTCACTTTCTGAAAACAGTCTACTCAATGGTTCGAAGATGAAACGTTTCGGATCATTCACAGAACTGCTTGATTCACGTCATGCACGCTTCTAGCACCTTCTGACAACGCCCTATGCAATGGTTCGAAGTTGAAACGCTTCGGATCATTCACGAAACGCGCGCTTCTCTCACTCTGAAAACAGTCTACTCAATGGTTCGAAGATGAAACGTTTCGGAACATTTACAAAACTGTTCGATTCACGTCACGCACGCTTCTAGCACCTTCTGACAACGTCCTATGCAATGGTTCGAAGTTGAAAAGCTTCGGATCTTTCACAAAACGCGCGCTTCTCTCACTTTCTGAAAACAGTCTCCTCAATGGTTCGAAGATGAAACGTTTTGGATCATTCACAAAACTGCTTGTTTCACGTAACGCACGCTTCTCTCACCTTCTGGAAACAGTCTACTTCATGGTTCAAAGATGAAACGTTTCGGATCATTTACAGCACTGCTTGATTCACGTAACGCGCGCTTCTCTCACTTTCTGAGAACAGTCTACTCAATGGATCGAAGATGAACGTTTCGGATCATTCACAGAACTGCTTGATTCACGTCATGCACGCTTCTAGCACCTTCTGACAACGCCCTATGCAATGGTTCGAAGTTGAAACGCTTCGGATCATTCACAAAACGCGCGCTTCTCTCACTTTCTGAAAACAGTCTACTCAATGGTTCGAAGATGAAACGTTTCGGATCATTTCACGGAACTGCTTGATTCACGTCATGCACGCTTCTAGCACCTTCTGACAACGTCCTATGCAATGGTTCGAAGTTGAAAAGCTTCGGATCATTCACAAAACGCGCGCTTCTCTCACTTTCTGAGAACAGTCTACTCAATGGATCGAAGATGAACGTTTCGGATCATTCACAGAACTGCTTGATTCACGTCATGCACGCTTCTAGCACCTTCTGACAACGTCCTATGCAATGGTTCGAAGTTGAAAAGCTTCGGATCATTCACAAAACGCGCGCTTCTCTCACTTTCTGAAAACAGTCTCCTCAATGGTTCGAAGATGAAACGTTTTGGATCATTCACAAAACTGCTTGTTTCACGTAACGCACGCTTCTCTCACCTTCTGGAAACAGTCTACTTCATGGTTCAAAGATGAAACGTTTCGGATCATTTACAGCACTGCTTGATTCACGTAACGCGCGCTTCTCTCACTTTCTGAGAACAGTCTACTCAATGGATCGAAGATGAACGTTTCGGATCATTCACAGAACTGCTTGATTCACGTCATGCACGCTTCTAGCACCTTCTGACAACGTCCTAAGCAATGGTTCAAAGACGAAACGCTTTGGATCATTCACAAAACGCGCGCTTCTCTCACTTTCTAAAAAAAAACAGTCTACTCAATGGTTCAAAGATGAAACGTTTCGGATCATTCACAGCACTGCTTGATTTACGTAACGCACGCTTCTCTCACTTTTTGAAAACAGTTTACTTAATGGTTCGAAGTGACATGCTTCGGATCATTCACCAAATTGCTTGATTCACGTCACGCACGCTTCTAGCACCTTCTGACAACGCCCTATGCAATGGTTCGAAGTTGAAACGCTTGGGATCATTCACAAAACGCGCGCTTCTCTCACTTTTTGAAAACAGTCTACTCAATGGTTCGAAGATGAAACGTTTCGGATCATTCACAGCACTGCTTAATTTACGTAACGCACGCTTCTCTCACTTTTTGAAAACAGTTTACTTAATGGTTCGAAGTGACATGCTTCGGATCATTCACCAAACTGCTTGATTCACGTCACACACGCTTCTAGCACCTTCTGACAACGTCCTCTGCAATGGTTCGAAGTTGAAACGCTTCGGATAGTTCACAAAACGCGCGCTTCTCTCACTTTCTGAAAACAGTCTACTCAATGATTCGAAGATGAAACGTTTCGGATCATTCACAACACTGTTTGAATCACGTAACGCACGCTTCGTTTCGGATCATTCACAAAACTGCTTGATTCACGTCACGCACGCTTCTAGCACCTTCTGACAACGTCCTCTGCAATGGTTCGAAGTTGAAACGCTTCGGATAGTTCACAAAACGCGCGCTTCTCTCACTTTCTGAAAACAGTTTACTTAATGGTTCAAAGATTAAACGTTTCGAATCATTCACAGCACTGCTTGATTCACGTAACGCACGCTTCTCTCACTTTTTGAAAACAGTCTACTCAATGGTTCGAAGATGAAACGTTTCGGATCATTCACAGCACTGCTTGATTTACGTAACGCACGCTTCTCTCACTTTTTGAAAACAGTTTACTTAATGGTTCGAAGTGACATGCTTCGGATCATTCACCAAACTGCTTGATTCACGTCACGCACGCTTCTAGCACCTTCTGACAACGCCCTATGCAATGGTTCGAAGTTGAAACGCTTGGGATCATTCACAAAACGCGCGCTTCTCTCACTTTCTGAAAACAGTCTACTCAATGGTTCGAAGATGAAACGTTTCGGATCATTCACAGCACTGCTTGATTTACGTAACGCACGCTTCTCTCACTTTTTGAAAACAGTTTACTTAATGGTTCGAAGTGACATGCTTCGGATCATTCACCAAACTGATTGATTCACGTCACGCACGCTTCTAGCACCTTCTGACAACGTCCTCTGCAATGGTTCGAAGTTGAAACGCTTCGGATAGTTCACAAAACGCGCGCTTCTCTCACTTTCTGAAAACAGTCTACTCAATGGTTCGAAGATGAAACGTTTCGGATCATTCACAAAACTGCTTGATTCACGTTACGCACGCTTCTAGCACCTTCTGACAACGCCCTATGCAATGGTTCGAAGTTGAAACGCTTCGGATAGTTCACAAAACGAGCGCTTCTCTCACTTTCTGAAAACAGTCTACTCAATGGTTCGAAGATGAAACGTTTCGGATCATTCACAAAACTGCTTGATTCACGTTACGCACGCTTCTAGCACCTTCTGACAACGTCCTCTGCAATGGTTCGAAGTTGAAACGCTTCGGATAGTTCACAAAACGCGCGCTTCTCTCACTTTCTGAAAACAGTCTACTCAATGATTCGAAGATGAAACGTTTCGGATCATTCACAGCACTGCTTGATTTACGTAACGCACGCTTCTCTCACTTTTTGAAAACAGTTTACTTAATGGTTCGAAGTGACATGCTTCGGATCATTCACCAAACTGCTTGATTCACGTCACGCACGCTTCTAGCACCTTCTGACAACGTCCTCTGCAATGGTTCGAAGTTGAAACGCTTCGGATAGTTCACAAAACGCGCGCTTCTCTCACTTTTTGAAAACAGTCTACTCAATGGTTCGAAGATGAAACGTTTCGGATCATTCACAGCACTGCTTGATTTACGTAACGCACGCTTCTCTCACTTTTTGAAAACAGTTTACTTAATGGTTCGAAGTGACATGCTTCGGATCATTCACCAAATTGCTTGATTCACGTCACGCACGCTTCTAGCACCTTCTGACAACGCCCTATGCAATGGTTCGAAGTTGAAACGCTTGGGATCATTCACAAAACGCGCGCTTCTCTCACTTTCTGAAAACAGTCTACTCAATGGTTCGAAGATGAAACGTTTCGGATCATTCACAGCACTGTTTGAATCACGTAACGCACGCTTCGTTTCGGATCATTCACAAAACTGCTTGATTCACGTCACGCACGCTTCTAGCACCTTCTGACAACGTCCTCTGCAATGGTTCGAACTTGAAACGCTTCGGATAGTTCACAAAACGCGCGCTTCTCTCACTTTCTGAAAACAGTCTACTTAATGGTTCGACGATGAAACGTTTCGGATCATTCACAGCACTGCTTGATTTACGTAACGCACGCTTCTCTCACTTTCTGAAAACAGTCTACTCAATGGTTCGAAGATGAAACGTTTTGGATCATTCACAAAACTGCTTGTTTCACGTAACGCACGCTTCTCTCACTTTCTGAAAACAGTCAACTCAATGGTTCGAAGATGAAACGTTTCGGATCATTCACAAAACTGCTTGATTCACGTCACGCACGCTTCTAGCACCTTCTGACATCGTCCTATGCAATGGTTCGAAGTTGAAACGCTTCTGATCATTCACAAAACGCGCGCTTCTCTCACTTTCTGAAAACAGTCTACTCAATGGTTCGAAGTAGAGTTTCGTTCGGCTGCCGAAATGACGACCGAAAAATAGACATTTCGGCAAATGATGACCGATTTCGGAATTTCCGAAATGGCCGATCCCGAAATCCGATCTGTTCGGCAATGACCGAACCGAAGTTTCGGAAACCGTTTCGGAATCGTTCGGCGCGGCCGTTCCTTTCGGCCGCGCTTTTCGGAATTGCCGAAAAATATTAGAATAATTTCTGGAAGGAGGGATTTTCGCTTGACTCGACTGTGTTCACGAGTTGATAGTGGAGAATGAGTGAACCATCGGTGAGTTACATTTCATCAATATCATGCAAATGTGTTTTTCGGAATTTCCGAAATGGCGCGACCCGAGTTCGGTCATTGCCGTTTCGGCGCGCGCCGAACAGACGGTCGTTCGGTTCGGAAATTCCGAAAAGTGTTCGGTTATTTCCGAAACGGAAATTTCGAAATCGTCATTTTTCGGAAATGTCCGTTTCGGAAATCGAACGAAACTCTAGTTCGAAGATGAAACGTTTTGGATCATTCACAAAACTGCTTGTTTCACGTAACGCACGCTTCTCTCACTTTCTGAAAACAGTCTACTCAATGGTTCAAAGATTAAACGTTTCGGATCATTTATAGCACTGCTTGATTCACGTAACGCACGCTTCTCTCACTTTTTGAAAACAGTCTACTCGATGGTTCGAAGTTGAAACACTTCGGATCATTTAAAAAAACGCGCGCTTCTCTCACTTTCTGAAAACAGTCTACTTAATGGTTCGAAGTTGAAACGCTTCGGATCATTCACAAAACGCGCGCTTTTCTCACTTTTTGAAAACAGTCTACTCAATGGTTCGAAGATGAAACGTTTCGGATCATTCACAAAACTGCTTGATTCACGTCACGCACGCTTCTCTCACTTTTTGAAAACAGTCTACTCAATGGTTCGAAGTTGAAACGCTTCGGATCATTCACAAAACGCGCGCTTTTCTCACTTTTTGAAAACAGTCTACTCAATGGTTCGAAGATGAAACGTTTCGGATCATTTACAAAACTGCTCGATTCACGTCACGCACGCTTCTAGCACCTTCTGACAACGTCCTATGCAATGGTTCGAAGTTGAAAAGCTTCGGATCTTTCACAAAACGCGCGCTTCTCTCACTTTCTGAAAACAGTCTACTCAATGGTTCGAAGATGAAACGTTTCGGATCATTCACAAAACTGTTTGATTCACGTCACGCACGCTTCTAGCACTTTCTGACAACGCCCCATGCGATGGTTCGAAGTTGAAACGCTTCGGATCATTCACAAAACGCGCGCTTCTCTCACTTTCTGAAAACAGTCTACTCAATGGTTCGAAGATGAAACGTTTCGGATCATTCACAGAACTGCTTGATTCACGTCATGCACGCTTCTAGCACCTTCTGACAACGCCCCATGCAATGGTTCGAAGTTGAAACGCTTCGGATCTTTCACAAAACGCGCGCTTCTCTCACTTTCTGAAAACAGTCTCCTCAATGGTTCGAAGATGAAACGTTTTGGATCATTCACAAAACTGCTTGTTTCACGTAACGCACGCTTCTCTCACCTTCTGGAAACAGTCTACTTCATGGTTCAAAGATGAAACGTTTCGGATCATTTACAGCACTGCTTGATTCACGTAACGCGCGCTTCTCTCACTTTCTGAGAACAGTCTACTCAATGGATCGAAGATGAACGTTTCGGATCATTCACAGAACTGCTTGATTCACGTCATGCACGCTTCTAGCACCTTCTGACAACGCCCTATGCAATGGTTCGAAGTTGAAACGCTTCGGATCATTCACAAAACGCGCGCTTCTCTCACTTTCTGAAAACAGTCTACTCAATGGTTCGAAGATGAAACGTTTCGGATCATTTCACGGAACTGCTTGATTCACGTCATGCACGCTTCTAGCACCTTCTGACAACGTCCTAAGCAATGGTTCAAAGACGAAACGCTTTGGATCATTCACAAAACGCGCGCTTCTCTCACTTTCTAAAAAAAACAGTCTACTCAATGGTTCGAAGATGAAACGTTTCGGATCATTCACAAAACTGCTTGATTCACGTTACGCACGCTTCTCTCACCTTTTGAAAACAGTCTACCTAATGGTTCGAAGTTGACACGCTTTGGATCATTCACAAAATTGCTTGATTTACGTCACGCACGCTTCTAGCACCTTCTGACAACGCCCTATGCAATGGTTCGAAGTTGAAACGCTTGGGATCATTCACAAAACGCGCGCTTCTCTCACTTTTTGAAAACAGTCTACTCAATGGTTCGAAGATGAAACGTTTCGGATCATTCACAGCACTGCTTGATTTACGTAACGCACGCTTCTAGCACCTTCTGACAACGTCCTATGCAATGGTTCGAAGACGAAACGCTTTGGATCATTCACAAAACGCGCGCTTCTCTCACTTTCTAAAAAAAACAGTCTACTCAATGGTTCGAAGATGAAACGTTTCGGATCATTCACAAAACTGCTTGATTCACGTTACGCACGCTTCTTTCACCTTTTGAAAACAGTCTATCTAATGGTTCGAAGTTGACACGCTTGGGATCATTCACAAAATTGCTTGATTTACGTCACGCACGCTTCTAGCACCTTCTGACAACGCCCTATGCAATGGTTCGAAGTTGAAACGCTTGGGATCATTCACAAAACGCGCGCTTCTCTCACTTTCTGAAAACAGTCTACTCAATGGTTCGAAGATGAAACGTTTCGGATCATTCACAGAACTGCTTGATTCACGTCATGCACGCTTCTAGCACCTTCTGACAACGCCCTATGCAATGGTTCGAAGTTGAAACGCTTCGGATCATTCACGAAACGCGCGCTTCTCTCACTCTGAAAACAGTCTACTCAATGGTTCGAAGATGAAACGTTTCGGAACATTTACAAAACTGCTCGATTCACGTCACGCACGCTTCTAGCACCTTCTGACAACGTCCTATGCAATGGTTCGAAGTTGAAAAGCTTCGGATCTTTCACAAAACGCGCGCTTCTCTCACTTTCTGAAAACAGTCTCCTCAATGGTTCGAAGATGAAACGTTTTGGATCATTCACAAAACTGCTTGTTTCACGTAACGCACGCTTCTCTCACCTTCTGGAAACAGTCTACTTCATGGTTCAAAGATGAAACGTTTCGGATCATTTACAGCACTGCTTGATTCACGTAACGCGCGCTTCTCTCACTTTCTGAGAACAGTCTACTCAATGGATCGAAGATGAACGTTTCGGATCATTCACAGAACTGCTTGATTCACGTCATGCACGCTTCTAGCACCTTCTGACAACGCCCTATGCAATGGTTCGAAGTTGAAACGCTTCGGATCATTCACAAAACGCGCGCTTCTCTCACTTTCTGAAAACAGTCTACTCAATGGTTCGAAGATGAAACGTTTCGGATCATTCACAGAACTGCTTGATTCACGTCATGCACGCTTCTAGCACCTTCTGACAACGTCCTAAGCAATGGTTCAAAGACGAAACGCTTTGGATCATTCACAAAACGCGCGCTTCTCTCACTTTCTAAAAAAAACAGTCTACTCAATGGTTCGAAGATGAAACGTTTCGGATCATTCACAAAACTGCTTGATTCACGTTACGCACGCTTCTCTCACCTTTTGAAAACAGTCTACCTAATGGTTCGAAGTTGACACGCTTGGGATCATTCACAAAATTGCTTGATTTACGTCACGCACGCTTCTAGCACCTTCTGACAACGCCCTATGCAATGGTTCGAAGTTGAAACGCTTGGGATCATTCACAAAACGCGCGCTTCTCTCACTTTTTGAAAACAGTCTACTCAATGGTTCGAAGATGAAACGTTTCGGATCATTCACAGCACTGCTTGATTTACGTAACGCACGCTTCTAGCACCTTCTGACAACGTCCTATGCAATGGTTCGAAGACGAAACGCTTTGGATCATTCACAAAACGCGCGCTTCTCTCACTTTCTAAAAAAAAACAGTCTACTCAATGGTTCGAAGATGAAACGTTTCGGATCATTCACAAAACTGCTTGATTCACGTTACGCACGCTTCTTTCACCTTTTGAAAACAGTCTATCTAATGGTTCGAAGTTGACACGCTTGGGATCATTCACAAAATTGCTTGATTTACGTCACGCACGCTTCTAGCACCTTCTGACAACGCCCTATGCAATGGTTCGAAGTTGAAACGCTTGGGATCATTCACAAAACGCGCGCTTCTCTCACTTTTTGAAAACAGTCTACTCAATGGTTCGAAGATGAAACGTTTCGGATCATTCACAGCACTGCTTAATTTACGTAACGCACGCTTCTCTCACTTTTTGAAAACAGTTTACTTAATGGTTCGAAGTGACATGCTTCGGATCATTCACCAAACTGCTTGATTCACGTCACACACGCTTCTAGCACCTTCTGACAACGTCCTCTGCAATGGTTCGAAGTTGAAACGCTTCGGATAGTTCACAAAACGCGCGCTTCTCTCACCTTTTGAAAACAGTCTTCTCAATGGTTCGAAGATGAAACGTTTCGGATCATTCACAGAACTGCTTGATTCACGTCACGCACGCTTCTAGCACCTTCTGACAACGTCCTCTGCAATGGTTCGAAGTTGAAACGCTTCGGATCATTCACAAAACGCGCGCTTCTCTCACTTTCTGAAAACAGTCTACTCAATGGTTCGAAGATGAAACGTTTCGGATCATTCACAAAACTGCTTGATTCACGTCATGCACGCTTCTAGCACCTTCTGACAACGCCCTATGCAATGGTTCGAAGTTGAAACGCTTCGGATCATTCACAAAACGCGCGCTTCTCTCACTTTCTGAAAACAGTCTACTCAATGGTTCGAAGATGAAACGTTTCGGATCATTCACAGAACTGCTTGATTCACGTCATGCACGCTTCTAGCACCTTCTGACAACGCCCTATGCAATGGTTCGAAGTTGAAACGCTTCGGATCATTCACGAAACGCGCGCTTCTCTCACTCTGAAAACAGTCTACTCAATGGTTCGAAGATGAAACGTTTCGGAACATTTACAAAACTGCTCGATTCACGTCACGCACGCTTCTTTCACCTTTTGAAAACAGTCTACTCAATGGTTCGAAGATGAAACGTTTCGGATCATTCACAAAACTGTTTGATTCACGTCACGCACGCTTCTAGCACTTTCTGACAACGCCCCATGCGATGGTTCGAAGTTGAAACGCTTTGGATCATTCACAAAATTGCTTGATTCACGTTACGCACGCTTCTCTCACCTTTTGAAAACAGTCTACCTAATGGTTCGAAGTTGACACGCTTGGGATCATTCACAAAATTGCTTGATTTACGTCACGCACGCTTCTAGCACCTTCTGACAACGCCCTATGCAATGGTTCGAAGTTGAAACGCTTGGGATCATTCACAAAACGCGCGCTTCTCTCACTTTTTGAAAACAGTCTACTCAATGGTTCGAAGATGAAACGTTTCGGATCATTCACAGCACTGCTTGATTTACGTAACGCACGCTTCTAGCACCTTCTGACAACGTCCTATGCAATGGTTCGAAGACGAAACGCTTTGGATCATTCACAAAACGCGCGCTTCTCTCACTTTCTAAAAAAAACAGTCTACTCAATGGTTCGAAGATGAAACGTTTCGGATCATTCACAAAACTGCTTGATTCACGTCATGCACGCTTCTAGCACCTTCTGACAACGCCCTATGCAATGGTTCGAAGTTGAAACGCTTCGGATCATTCACAAAACGCGCGCTTCTCTCACTTTCTGAAAACAGTCTACTCAATGGTTCGAAGATGAAACGTTTCGGATCATTCACAGAACTGCTTGATTCACGTCATGCACGCTTCTAGCACCTTCTGACAACGCCCTATGCAATGGTTCGAAGTTGAAACGCTTCGGATCATTCACGAAACGCGCGCTTCTCTCACTCTGAAAACAGTCTACTCAATGGTTCGAAGATGAAACGTTTCGGAACATTTACAAAACTGCTCGATTCACGTCACGCACGCTTCTTTCACCTTTTGAAAACAGTCTACTCAATGGTTCGAAGATGAAACGTTTCGGATCATTCACAAAACTGTTTGATTCACGTCACGCACGCTTCTAGCACTTTCTGACAACGCCCCATGCGATGGTTCGAAGTTGAAACGCTTTGGATCATTCACAAAATTGCTTGATTCACGTTACGCACGCTTCTCTCACCTTTTGAAAACAGTCTACCTAATGGTTCGAAGTTGACACGCTTGGGATCATTCACAAAATTGCTTGATTTACGTCACGCACGCTTCTAGCACCTTCTGACAACGCCCTATGCGAAGGTTCGAAGTTGAAACGCTTGGGATCATTCACAAAACGCGCGCTTCTCTCACTTTTTGAAAACAGTCTACTCAATGGTTCGAAGATGAAACGTTTCGGATCATTCACAGCACTGCTTGATTTACGTAACGCACGCTTCTCTCACTTTTTGAAAACAGTTTACTTAATGGTTCGAAGTGGCATGCTTCGGATCATTCACCAAACTGCTTGATTCACGTCACGCACGCTTCTAGCACCTTCTGACAACGTCCTTTGCAATGGTTCGAAGTTGAAAAGCTTCGGATCTTTCACAAAACGCGCGCTTCTCTCACTTTCTGAAAACAGTCTACTCAATGGTTCGAAGATGAAACGTTTCGGATCATTCACAAAACTGCTTGATTCACGTCACGCACGCTTCTAGCACTTTCTGACAACGCCCCATGCGATGGTTCGAAGTTGAAACGCTTCGGATCATTCACAAAACGCGCGCTTCTCTCACCTTCTGAAAACAGTCTACTCAATGGTTCGAAGATGAAACGTTTTGGATCATTCACAAAACTGCTTGTTTCACGTAACGCACGCTTCTCTCACTTTCTGAAAACAGTCTACTCAATGGTTCAAAGATGAAACGTTCCGGATCATTTACAGCACTGCTAGATTCACGTAACGCACGCTTCTCTCACTTTCTGAAAACAGTCAACTCAATGGTTCGAAGATGAAACGTTTCGGATCATTCACAAAACTGCTTGATTCACGTCACGCACGCTTCTAGCACCTTCTGACATCGTCCTATGCAATGGTTCGAAGTTGAAACGCTTCTGATCATTCACAAAACGCGCGCTTCTCTCACTTTCTGAAAACAGTCTACTCAATGGTTCGAAGTAGAGTTTCGTTCGGCTGCCGAAATGACGACCGAAAAATAGACATTTCGGCAAATGATGACCGATTTCGGAATTTCCGAAATGGCCGATCCCGAAATCCGATCTGTTCGGCAATGACCGAACCGAAGTTTCGGAAACCGTTTCGGAATCGTTCGGCGCGGCCGTTCCTTTCGGCCGCGCTTTTCGGAATTGCCGAAAAATATTAGAATAATTTCTGGAAGGAGGGATTTTCGCTTGACTCGACCGTGTTCACGAGTTGATAGTGGAGAATGAGTGAACCATCGGTGAGTTACATTTCATCAATATCATGCAAATGTGTTTTTCGGAATTTCCGAAATGGCGCGACCCGAGTTCGGTCATTGCCGTTTCGGCGCGCGCCGAACAGACGGTCGTTCGGTTCGGAAATTCCGAAAAGTGTTCGGTTATTTCCGAAACGGAAATTTCGAAATCGTCATTTTTCGGAAATGTCCGTTTCGGAAATCGAACGAAACTCTAGTTCGAAGATGAAACGTTTTGGATCATTCACAAAACTGCTTGTTTCACGTAACGCACGCTTCTCTCACTTTTTGAAAACAGTCTACTCGATGGTTCGAAGTTGAAACACTTCGGATCATTTAAAAAAACGCGCGCTTCTCTCACTTTCTGAAAACAGTCTACTTAATGGTTCGAAGTTGAAACGCTTCGGATCATTCACAAAACGCGCGCTTTTCTCACTTTTTGAAAACAGTCTACTCAATGGTTCGAAGATGAAACGTTTCGGATCATTCACAAAACTGCTTGATTCACGTCACGCACGCTTCTCTCACTTTTTGAAAACAGTCTACTCAATGGTTCGAAGTTGAAACGCTTCGGATCATCGAAGTTGAAACGCTTGGGATCATTCACAAAACGCGCGCTTCTCTCACTTTTTGAAAACAGTCTACTCAATGGTTCGAAGATGAAACGTTTCGGATCATTCACAGCACTGCTTAATTTACGTAACGCACGCTTCTCTCACTTTTTGAAAACAGTTTACTTAATGGTTCGAAGTGACATGCTTCGGATCATTCACCAAACTGCTTGATTCACGTCACGCACGCTTCTAGCACCTTCTGACAACGTCAGGAGCAATGGTTCGAAGTTGAAACGCTTCGGATAGTTCACAAAACGCGCGCTTCTCTCACCTTTTGAAAACAGTCTACTCAATGGTTCGAAGATGAAACGTTTCGGATCATTCACAGAACTGCTTGATTCACGTCACGCACGCTTCTAGCACCTTCTGACAACGTCCTCTGCAATGGTTCGAAGTTGAAACGCTTCGGATCATTCACAAAACGCGCGCTTCTCTCACTTTCTAAAAAAAACAGTCTACTCAATGGTTCGAAGATGAAACGTTTCGGATCATTAACAAAACTGCTTGATTCACGTTACGCACGCTTCTAGCACCTTCTGACAACGTCCTATGCAATGGTTCGAAGTTGAAACGCTTGGGATCATTCACAAAACGCGCGCTTCTCTCACTTTCTGAAAACAGTCTACTCAATGGTTCGAAGATGAAACGTTTCGGATCATTCACAGCACTGCTTGATTTACGTAACGCACGCTTCTCTCACTTTTTGAAAACAGTTTACTTAATGGTTCGAAGTGACATGCTTCGGATCATTCACCAAACTGCTTGATTCACGTCACGCACGCTTCTAGCACCTTCTGACAACGTCCTCTGCAATGGTTCGAAGTTGAAACGCTTCGGATAGTTCACAAAACGCGCGCTTCTCTCACTTTTTGAAAACAGTCTACTCAATGGTTCGAAGATGAAACGTTTCGGATCATTCACAGCACTGCTTGATTTACGTAACGCACGCTTCTCTCACTTTTTGAAAACAGTTTACTTAATGGTTCGAAGTGACATGCTTCGGATCATTCACCAAATTGCTTGATTCACGTCACGCACGCTTCTAGCACCTTCTGACAACGCCCTATGCAATGGTTCGAAGTTGAAACGCTTGGGATCATTCACAAAACGCGCGCTTCTCTCACTTTCTGAAAACAGTCTACTCAATGGTTCGAAGATGAAACGTTTCGGATCATTCACAGCACTGCTTGATTTACGTAACGCACGCTTCTCTCACTTTTTGAAAACAGTTTACTTAATGGTTCGAAGTGACATGCTTCGGATCATTCACCAAACTGCTTGATTCACGTCACGCACGCTTCTAGCACCTTCTGACAACGTCCTCTGCAATGGTTCAAAGTTGAAACGCTTCGGATAGTTCACAAAACGAGCGCTTCTCTCACTTTCTGAAAACAGTCTACTCAATGGTTCAAAGATTAAACGTTTCGAATCATTCACAGCACTGCTTGATTCACGTAACGCCCGTTTCTCTCACCTTTTGAAAACAGTCTACTCAATGGTTCAAAGATGAAACTTTTCGGATCATTTACAGCACTGCTTGATTCACGTAACGCACGCTTCTCTCACCTTCTGAAAACAGTCTACTCAATGGTTCAAAGATTAAACGTTTCGGATCATTCACAGCACTGCTTCATTCACGTAACGCACGCTTCTCTCACCTTCTGAAAACAGTCTACTTAATGGTTCAAAGATGAAACGTTTCGGATCAATTACAGCACTGCTTGATTCACGTAACGCACGCTTCTCTCACCTTCTGAAAACAGTCTACTTAATGGTTCAAAGATGAAACGTTTCGGATCATTTACAGCACTGCTTGATTCACGTAACGCACGCTTCTCTCACCTTCTGAAAACAGTCTACTCAATGGTTCAAAGATGAAACGTTTCGGATCATTTACAGCACTGCTTGATTCACGTAACGCACGCTTCTCTCACCTTCTGAAAACAGTCTACTTAATGGTTCAAAGATGAAACGTTTCGGATCATTTACAGCACTGCTTGATTCACGTAACGCACGCTTCTCTCACCTTCTGAAAACAGTCTACTTAATGGTTCAAAGATGAAACGTTTCGGATCATTTACAGCACTGCTTGATTCACGTAACGCACGCTTCTCTCACTTTTTGAAAACAGTCTACTCAATGGTTCGAAGTTGAAACGCTTCGGATCATTCACAAAACGCGCGCTTCTCTCACTTTCTGAAAACAGTCTACCTAATGGTTCGAAGTTGACACGCTTTGGATCATTCACAAAACTGCTTGATTTACGTCACGCACGCTTCTAGCACCTTCTGACAATGTCTTATGCAATGGTTCGAAGAAGAAACGCTTTGGATCATTCACAAAACGCCTGAAAACAGTCTACTTAATAGTTCGAAGTGACATGCTTCGGATCATTCACAAAACTGCTTGATACACGTCACGCACGCTTCTAGCACCTTTTGACAACGTCCTATGCAATGGTTCGAAGTTAAAACGCTTCGAATCATTCACAAAACGCGCGCTTCTCTCACTTTCTGAAAACAGTCTACCTAATGGTTCGAAGTTGACACGCTTTGGATCATTCACAAAACTGCTTGATTTACGTCACGCACGCTTCTAGCACCTTCTGAAAACAGTCTACTTAATGGTTCAAAGATGAAACGTTTCGGATCATTTACAGCACTGCTTGATTCACGTAACGCACGCTTCTCTCACTTTTTGAAAACAGTCTACTCAATGGTTCGAAGTTGAAACGCTTCGGATCATTCACAAAACGCGCGCTTCTCTCACTTTCTGAAAACAGTCTACCTAATGGTTCGAAGTTGACACGCTTTGGATCATTCACAAAACTGCTTGATTTACGTCACGCACGCTTCTAGCACCTTCTGACAATGTCTTATGCAATGGTTCGAAGAAGAAACGCTTTGGATCATTCACAAAACGCCTGAAAACAGTCTACTTAATAGTTCGAAGTGACATGCTTCGAATCATTCACAAAACTGCTTGATACACGTCACGCACGCTTCTAGCACCTTCTGACAACGTCCTCTGCAATGGTTCGAAGTTGAAACGCTTCGGATAGTTCACAAAACGCGCGCTTCTCTCACTTTCTGAAAACAGTCTACTCAATGGTTCGAAGATGAAACGTTTCGGATCATTCACAAAACTGCTTGATACACGTCACGCACGCTTCTAGCACCTTCTGACAACGTCCTCTGCAATGGTTCGAAGTTGAAACGCTTCGGATAGTTCACAAAACGCGCGCTTCTCTCACTTTCTGAAAACAGTCTACTCAATGGTTCAAAGATGAAACGTTTCGGATCATTTACAGCACTGCTTGATTCACGTAACGCACGTTTCTCTCACCTTCTGAAAACAGTCTACTCAATGGTTCAAAGATTAAACGTTTCGAATCATTTACAGCACTGCTTGATTCACGTCACGCACGCTTCTAGCACCTTCTGACAACGTCCTATGCAATGGTTCGAAGTTGAAACGCTTCGGATCATTCACGTAACGCACGCTTCTCTCACCTTCTGAAAACAGTCTACTCAATGGTTCAAAGATTAAACGTTTCGGATCATTTACAGCACTGCTCGATTCACGTAACGCACGCTTCTCTCACTTTTTGAAAACAGTCTACTCAATGGTTCGAAGTTGAAACACTTCGGATCATTCAAAAAACGCGCGCTTCTCTCACTTTTTGAAAACAGTCTACTCAATGGTTCGAAGTTGAAACGTTTCAGATAAATCACAAAACTGCTTGATTCACGTCACGCACGCTTCTAGCACCTTCTGACAACGTCCTATGCAGTGGTTCGAAGTTGAAACGCTTCGGATCATTCACAAAACGCGCGCTTCTCTAACTTTCTGAAAACAGTCTACCTAATGGTTCGAAGTTGACACGCTTTGATTCATTCACAAAACTGCTTGATTTACGTCACGCACGCTTCTAGCACCTTCTGACAATGTCTTATGCAATGGTTCGAAAAAGAAACGCTTTGGATCATTCACAAAACGCGCGCTTCTCTCACTTTCTGAAAACAGTCTACTCAATGGTTCGAAGATGAAACGTTTCGGATCATTCACAAAACTGCTTGATTCACGTCATGCACGCTTCTAGCACCTTCTGACAACGTCCTATGCAATGGTTCGAAGTTGAAACGCTTCGGATCATTCACGTAACGCACGCTTCTCTCACCTTCTGAAAACAGTCTACTCAATGGTTCAAAGATTAAACGTTTCGAATCATTTACAGCACTGCTTGATTCACGTCACGCACGCTTCTAGCACCTTCTGACAACGTCCTATGCAATGGTTCGAAGTTGAAACGCTTCGGATCATTCACGTAACGCACGCTTCTCTCACCTTCTGAAAACAGTCTACTCAATGGTTCAAAGATTAAACGTTTCGGATCATTTACAGCACTGCTTGATTCACGTAACGCACGCTTCTCTCACTTTTTGAAAACAGTCTACTCAATGGTTCGAAGTTGAAACACTTCGGATCATTCAAAAAACGCGCGCTTCTCTCACTTTCTGAAAACAGTCTACTCAATGGTTCGAAGATGAAACGTTTCGGATCATTCACAAAACTGCTTGATTCACGTCATGCACGCTTCTAGCACCTTCTGACAACGTCCTATGCAATGGTTCGAAGTTGAAACGCTTCGGATCATTCACGTAACGCACGCTTCTCTCACCTTCTGAAAACAGTCTACTCAATGGTTCAAAGATTAAACGTTTCGGATCATTTACAGCACTGCTTGATTCACGTAACGCACGCTTCTCTCACTTTTTGAAAACAGTCTACTCAATGGTTCGAAAAAGAAACGCTTTGGATCATTCACAAAACGCGCGCTTCTCTCACTTTCTGAAAACAGTCTACTCAATGGTTCAAAGATGAAACGTTTCGGATCATTTACAGCACTGCTTGATTCACGTAACGCACGCTTCTCTCACCTTCTGAAAACAGTCTACTTAATGGTTCAAAGATGAAACGTTTCGGATCATTTACAGCACTGCTTGATTCACGTAACGCACGCTTCTCTCACTTTTTGAAAACAGTCTACTCAATGGTTCGAAGTTGAAACGCTTCGGATCATTCACAAAACGCGCGCTTCTCTCACTTTCTGAAAACAGTCTACCTAATGGTTCGAAGTTGACACGCTTTGGATCATTCACAAAACTGCTTGATTTACGTCACGCACGCTTCTAGCACCTTCTGACAATGTCTTATGCAATGGTTCGAAAAAGAAACGCTTTGGATCATTCACAAAACGCGCGCTTCTCTCACTTTCTGAAAACAGTCTACTCAATGGTTCGAAGATGAAACGTTTCGGATCATTCACAAAACTGCTTGATTCACGTCATGCACGCTTCTAGCACCTTCTGACAACGTCCTATGCAATGGTTCGAAGTTGAAACGCTTCGGATCATTCACGTAACGCACGCTTCTCTAACCTTCTGAAAACAGTCTACTCAATGGTTCGAAGATGAAACGTTTCAGATAAATCACAAAACTGCTTGATTCACGTCACGCACGCTTCTAGCACCTTCTGACAACGTCCTATGCAGTGGTTCGAAGTTGAAACGCTTCGGATCATTCACAAAACGCGCGCTTCTCTAACTTTCTGAAAACAGTCTACCTAATGGTTCGAAGTTGACACGCTTTGATTCATTCACAAAACTGCTTGATTTACGTCACGCACGCTTCTAGCACCTTCTGACAATGTCTTATGCAATGGTTCGAAAAAGAAACGCTTTGGATCATTCACAAAACGCGCGCTTCTCTCACTTTCTGAAAACAGTCTACTCAATGGTTCGAAGATGAAACGTTTCGGATCATTCACAAAACTGCTTGATTCACGTCATGCACGCTTCTAGCACCTTCTGACAACGTCCTATGCAATGGTTCGAAGTTGAAACGCTTCGGATCATTCACGTAACGCACGCTTCTCTAACCTTCTGAAAACAGTCTACTCAATGGTTCGAAGATGAAACGTTTCGGATCATTTACAGCACTGCTTGATTCACGTAACGCACGCTTCTAGCACCTTCTGACAACGTCCTCTGCAATGGTTCGAAGTTGAAACGCTTCGGATAGTTCACAAAACGCGCGCTTCTCTCACTTTCTGAAAACAGTCTACTCAATGGTTCAAAGATTAAACGTTTCGAATCATTCACAGCACTGCTTGATTCACGTAACGCCCGTTTCTCTCACCTTTTGAAAACAGTCTACTCAATGGTTCAAAGATTAAACGTTTCGGATCATTTACAGCACTGCTTGATTCACGTAACGCACGCTTCTCTCACCTTCTGAAAACAGTCTACTTAATGGTTCAAAGATGAAACGTTTCGGATCATTTACAGCACTGCTTGATTCACGTAACGCACGCTTCTCTCACCTTCTGAAAACAGTCTACTTAATTGTTCAAAGATGAAACGTTTCGGATCATTTACAGCACTGCTTGATTCACGTAACGCACGCTTCTCTCACTTTTTGAAAACAGTCTACTCAATGGTTCGAAGTTGAAACGCTTCGGATCATTCACAAAACGCGCGCTTCTCTCACTTTCTGAAAACAGTCTACTTAATAGTTCGAAGTGACATGCTTCGGATCATTCACAAAACGCGCGCTTCTCTCACTTTCTGAAAACAGTCTACTCAATGGTTCGAAGATGAAACGTTTCGGATCATTCACAAAACTGCTTGATTCACGTAACGCACGCTTCTAGCACCTTCTGACAACGTCCTATGCAATGGTTCGAAGTTGAAACGCTTCGGATCATTCACGTAACGCACGCTTCTCTCACCTTCTGAAAACAGTCTACTCAATGGTTCAAAGATTAAACGTTTCGGATCATTTACAGCACTGCTTGATTCACGTAACGCACGCTTCTCTCACTTTTTGAAAACAGTCTACTCAATGGTTCGAAGTTGAAACACTTCGGATCATTCAAAAAACGCGCGCTTCTCTCACTTTTTGAAAACAGTCTACTCAATGGTTCGAAGTTGAAACGTTTCAGATAAATCACAAAACTGCTTGATTCACGTCACGCACGCTTCTAGCACCTTCTGACAACGTCCTATGCAGTGGTTCGAAGTTGAAACGCTTCGGATCATTCACAAAACGCGCGCTTCTCTAACTTTCTGAAAACAGTCTACCTAATGGTTCGAAGTTGACACGCTTTGATTCATTCACAAAACTGCTTGATTTACGTCACGCACGCTTCTAGCACCTTCTGACAATGTCTTATGCAATGGTTCGAAAAAGAAACGCTTTGGATCATTCACAAAACGCGCGCTTCTCTCACTTTCTGAAAACAGTCTACTCAATGGTTCGAAGATGAAACGTTTCGGATCATTCACAAAACTGCTTGATTCACGTCATGCACGCTTCTAGCACCTTCTGACAACGTCCTATGCAATGGTTCGAAGTTGAAACGCTTCGGATCATTCACGTAACGCACGCTTCTCTCACCTTCTGAAAACAGTCTACTCAATGGTTCGAAGATGAAACGTTTCGGATCATTTACAGCACTGCTTGATTCACGTAACGCACGCTTCTAGCACCTTCTGACAACGTCCTATGCAATGGTTCGAAGTTGAAACGCTTCGGATCATTCACGTAACGCACGCTTCTCTCACTTTCTGAAAACAGTCTACTCAATGGATCGAAGATGAAACGTTTCGGATCATTCACAGAACTGCTTGATTTACGTCACGCACGCTTCTAGCACCTTCTGACAACGTCCTATGCAATGGTTCGAAGTTGAAACGCTTCGGATCATTCACGTAACGCACGCTTCTCTCACCTTCTGAAAACAGTCTACTCAATGGTTCAAAGATTAAACGTTTCGGATCATTTACAGCACTGCTTGATTCACGTAACGCACGCTTCTCTCACTTTTTGAAAACAGTCTACTCAATGGTTCGAAGTTGAAACACTTCAGATCATTCAAAAAACGCGCGCTTCTCTCACTTTCTGAAAACAGTCTACTCAATGGTTCGAAGATGAAACGTTTCGGATCATTCACAGAACTGCTTGATTCACGTCACGCACGCTTCTAGCACCTTCTGACAACGTCCTATGCAATGGTTCGAAGACGAAACGCTTTGGATCATTCACAAAACGCGCGCTTCTCTCACTTTCTGAAAAAAACAGTCTACTCAATGGTTCGAAGATGAAACGTTTCGGATCATTCACAGAACTGCTTGATTCACGTCATGCACGCTTCTAGCACCTTCTGACAACGTCCTATGCAATGGTTCGAAGACGAAACGCTTTGGATCATTCACAAAACGCGCGCTTCTCTCACTTTCTGAAAACAGTCTACTCAATGGTTCGAAGATGAAACGTTTCGGATCATTCACAGAACTGCTTGATTCACGTCATGCACGCTTCTAGCACCTTCTGACAACGTCCTATGCAATGGTTCGAAGACGAAACGCTTTGGATCATTCACAAAACGCGCGCTTCTCTCACTTTCTGAAAAAAAAACAGTCTACTCAATGGTTCGAAGATGAAACGTTTCGGATCATTTACAGCACTGCTTGATTCACGTAACGCACGCTTCTCTCACTTTTTGAAAACAGTCTACTCAATGGTTCGAAGTTGAAACACTTCAGATCATTCAAAAAACGCGCGCTTCTCTCACTTTCTGAAAACAGTCTACTCAATGGTTCGAAGATGAAACGTTTCGGATCATTCACAGAACTGCTTGATTCACGTCACGCACGCTTCTAGCACCTTCTGACAACGTCCTATGCAATGGTTCGAAGACGAAACGCTTTGGATCATTCACAAAACGCGCGCTTCTCTCACTTTCTGAAAAAAAACAGTCTACTCAATGGTTCGAAGATGAAACGTTTCGGATCATTCACAGAACTGCTTGATTCACGTCATGCACGCTTCTAGCACCTTCTGACAACGTCCTATGCAATGGTTCGAAGACGAAACGCTTTGGATCATTCACAAAACGCGCGCTTCTCTCACTTTCTGAAAACAGTCTACTCAATGGTTCGAAGATGAAACGTTTCGGATCATTCACAGAACTGCTTGATTCACGTCATGCACGCTTCTAGCACCTTCTGACAACGTCCTATGCAATGGTTCGAAGACGAAACGTTTCGGATCATTCACAAAACGCGCGCTTCTCTCACTTTCTGAAAACAGTCTACTCAATGGTTCGAAGATGAAACGTTCCGGATCATTCACAAAACTGCTTGATTCACGTCACGCACGCTTCTAGCACCTTCTGACAACGTCCTATGCAATGGTTCGAAGACGAAACGCTTCGGATCATTCACAAAACGCGCGCTTCTCTCACTTTCTGAAAACAGTCTACTCAATGGTTCGAAGATGAAACGTTTTGGATCATTCACAGAACTGCTTGATTCACGTCACGCACGCTTCTAGCACCTTCTGACAACGTCCTGTGCAATGGTTCGAAGTTGAAACGCTTTGGACCATTCACAAAACGCGCGCTTTTCTCACTTTCTGAAAACAGTCTACTCAATGGTTCGAAGATGAAACGTTTCGGATCATTCACAAAACTGCTTGATTCACGTCATGCACGCTTCTAGCACCTTCTGACAACGCCCTATGCAATGGTTCGAAGTTGAAACGCTTCTGATCATTCACAAAACGCGCGCTTCTCTCACTTTCTGAAAACAGTCTACTCAATGGTTCGAAGATGAAACGTTTCGGATCATTCACAGAACTGCTTGATTCACGTCATGCACGCTTCTAGCACCTTCTGACAACGTCCTATGCAATGGTTCGAAGACGAAACGCTTTGGATCATTCACAAAACGCGCGCTTCTCTCACTTTCTGAAAACAGTCTACTCAATGGTTCGAAGATGAAACGTTTCGGATCATTCACAGAACTGCTTGATTCACGTCATGCTCTAATGGTTCGAAGTTGAAACGCTTCGGATCATTCACAAAACGCGCGCTTCTCTCACTTTCTGAAAACAGTCTACTCAATGGTTCGAAGATGAAACGTTCCGGATCATTCACCAAACTGCTTGATTCACGTCACGCACGCTTCTAGCACCTTCTGACAACGCCCTATGCAATGGTTCGAAGTTGAAACGCTTTGGAACATTCACAAAACGCGCGCTTCTCTCACTTTCTGAAAACAGTCTACTCAATGGTTCGAAGTTGAAACACTTCGGATCATTCACAAAACGCGCGCTTCTCTCACTTTCTGAAAACAGTCTACCTAATGGTTCGAAGTTGACATGCTTTGGATCATTCACAAAACTGCTTGATTCACGTCACGCACGCTTCTAGCACCTTCTGACAACGTCCTATGCAATGGTTCGAAGACGAAACGCTTTGGATCATTCACAAAACGCGCGCTTCTCTCACTTTCTGAAAACAGTCTACTCAATGGTTCGAAGATGAAACGTTTCGGATCATTCACAGAACTGCTTGATTCACGTCATGCACGCTTCTAGCACCTTCTGACAACGTCCTATGCAATGGTTCGAAGACGAAACGCTTTGGATCATTCACAAAACGCGCGCTTCTCTCACTTTCTGAAAAAAAAACAGTCTACTCAATGGTTCGAAGATGAAACGTTTCGGATCATTTACAGCACTGCTTGATTCACGTAACGCACGCTTCTCTCACTTTTTGAAAACAGTCTACTCAATGGTTCGAAGTTGAAACACTTCAGATCATTCAAAAAACGCGCGCTTCTCTCACTTTCTGAAAACAGTCTACTCAATGGTTCGAAGATGAAACGTTTCGGATCATTCACAGAACTGCTTGATTCACGTCACGCACGCTTCTAGCACCTTCTGACAACGTCCTATGCAATGGTTCGAAGACGAAACGCTTTGGATCATTCACAAAACGCGCGCTTCTCTCACTTTCTGAAAAAAAACAGTCTACTCAATGGTTCGAAGATGAAACGTTTCGGATCATTCACAGAACTGCTTGATTCACGTCATGCACGCTTCTAGCACCTTCTGACAACGTCCTATGCAATGGTTCGAAGACGAAACGCTTTGGATCATTCACAAAACGCGCGCTTCTCTCACTTTCTGAAAACAGTCTACTCAATGGTTCGAAGATGAAACGTTTCGGATCATTCACAGAACTGCTTGATTCACGTCATGCACGCTTCTAGCACCTTCTGACAACGTCCTATGCAATGGTTCGAAGACGAAACGTTTCGGATCATTCACAAAACGCGCGCTTCTCTCACTTTCTGAAAACAGTCTACTCAATGGTTCGAAGATGAAACGTTCCGGATCATTCACAAAACTGCTTGATTCACGTCACGCACGCTTCTAGCACCTTCTGACAACGTCCTATGCAATGGTTCGAAGACGAAACGCTTCGGATCATTCACAAAACGCGCGCTTCTCTCACTTTCTGAAAACAGTCTACTCAATGGTTCGAAGATGAAACGTTTTGGATCATTCACAGAACTGCTTGATTCACGTCACGCACGCTTCTAGCACCTTCTGACAACGTCCTGTGCAATGGTTCGAAGTTGAAACGCTTTGGACCATTCACAAAACGCGCGCTTTTCTCACTTTCTGAAAACAGTCTACTCAATGGTTCGAAGATGAAACGTTTCGGATCATTCACAAAACTGCTTGATTCACGTCATGCACGCTTCTAGCACCTTCTGACAACGCCCTATGCAATGGTTCGAAGTTGAAACGCTTCTGATCATTCACAAAACGCGCGCTTCTCTCACTTTCTGAAAACAGTCTACTCAATGGTTCGAAGATGAAACGTTTCGGATCATTCACAGAACTGCTTGATTCACGTCATGCACGCTTCTAGCACCTTCTGACAACGTCCTATGCAATGGTTCGAAGACGAAACGCTTTGGATCATTCACAAAACGCGCGCTTCTCTCACTTTCTGAAAACAGTCTACTCAATGGTTCGAAGATGAAACGTTTCGGATCATTCACAGAACTGCTTGATTCACGTCATGCTCTAATGGTTCGAAGTTGAAACGCTTCGGATCATTCACAAAACGCGCGCTTCTCTCACTTTCTGAAAACAGTCTACTCAATGGTTCGAAGATGAAACGTTCCGGATCATTCACCAAACTGCTTGATTCACGTCACGCACGCTTCTAGCACCTTCTGACAACGCCCTATGCAATGGTTCGAAGTTGAAACGCTTTGGAACATTCACAAAACGCGCGCTTCTCTCACTTTCTGAAAACAGTCTACTCAATGGTTCGAAGTTGAAACACTTCGGATCATTCACAAAACGCGCGCTTCTCTCACTTTCTGAAAACAGTCTACCTAATGGTTCGAAGTTGACATGCTTTGGATCATTCACAAAACTGCTTGATTCACGTCACGCACGCTTCTAGCACCTTCTGACAACGTCCTATGCAATGATTCGAAGTTGAAACGCTTCGGAACATTCACAAAACGCGCGCTTCTCTCACTTTCTGAAAACAGTCTACTCAATGGTTCGAAGATGAAACGTTCCGGATCATTCACAAAACTGCTTGATTCACGTCACGCACGCTTCTAGCACCTTCTGACAACGTCCTATGCAATGGTTCGAAGTTGAAACGCTTTGGACCATTCACAAAACGCGCGCTTCTCTCACTTTCTGAAAACAGTCTACTCAATGGTTCGAAGATGAAACGTTTTGGATCATTCACAGAACTGCTTGATTCACGTCACGCACGCTTCTAGCACCTTCTGACAACGTCCTGTGCAATGGTTCGAAGTTGAAACGCTTTGGACCATTCACAAAACGCGCGCTTCTCTCACTTTCTGAAAACAGTCTACTCAATGGTTCGAAGATGAAACGTTTCGGATCATTCACAAAACTGCTTGATTCACGTCACGCACGCTTCTAGCACCTTCTGACAACGTCCTATGCAATGGTTCGAAGTTGAAACGCTTTGGACCATTCACAAAACGCGCGCTTCTCTCACTTTCTGAAAACAGTCTACTCAATGGTTCGAAGATGAAACGTTCCGGATCATTCACAAAACTGCTTGATTCACGTCACGCATGCTTCTAGCACCTTCTGACAACGTCCTGTGCAATGGTTCGAAGTTGAAACGCTTTGGACCATTCACAAAACGCGCGCTTCTCTCACTTTCTGAAAACAGTCTACTCAATGGTTCGAAGATGAAAGGTTTTGGATCATTCACAGAACTGCTTGATTCACGTCACGCACGCTTCTAGCACCTTCTGACAACGTCCTATGCAATGGTTCGAAGTTGAAACGCTTTGGACCATTCACAAAACGCGCGCTTCTCTCACTTTCTGAAAACAGTCTTCTCAATGGTTCGAAGATGAAACGTTTCGGTTCGAAGTTGAAACGCTTCGGATCATTCACAAAACGCGCGCTTCTCTCACTTTCTGATAACAGTCTACTCAATGGTTCGAAGATGAAACGTTTCGGATCATTCAAAGAACTGCTTGATTCACGTCACGCATGCTTCTATCACCTTCTGACAACGTCCTATGCAATGGTTCGAAGTTGAAACGCTTCGGATCATTTACAAAACTGCTTGATTCACGTCACGCACGCTTCTAGCACCTTCTGACAACGCCCTATGCAATGGTTCGAAGTTGAAACGCTTCGGATCATTCACAAAACGCGCGCTTCTCTCACTTTCTGAAAACAGTCTACTCAATGGTTCGAAGTTGAAACGCTTTGGACCATTCACAAAACGCGCGCTTCTCTCACTTTCTGAAAACAGTCTACCTAATGGTTCGAAGTTGAAAGGCTTCGGATCATTCACAAAACTGCTTGATTCACGTCACGCACGCTTCTAGCACCTTCTGACAACGCCCTATGCAATGGTTCGAAGTTGAAACGCTTCGGATCATTCACAAAACGCGCGCTTCTCTCACTTTCTGAAAACAGTCTACTCAATGGTTCGAAGATGAAACGTTTCGGATCATTCACAGAACTGCTTGATTCACGTCACGCATGCTTCTATCACCTTCTGACAACGTCCTATGCAATGGTTCGAAGTTGAAACGCTTCGGATCATTCAGAAAACGCGCGCTTGTCTCACTTTCTGAAAACAAACTTCTCAATGGTTCGAAGATGAAACGTTTCGGTTCGAAGTTGAAACGCTTCGGATCATTCACAAAACGCGCGCTTCTCTCACTTTCTGATAACAGTCTACTCAATGGTTCGAAGATGAAACGTTTCGGATCATTCACAGAACTGCTTGATTCACGTCACGCACGCTTCTAGCACCTTCTGACAAGGCCCTATGCAATGGTTCGAAGATGAAACGCATTGGACCATTCACAAAACGCGCCCTTCTTTCACCTTCTGAAAACAGTCTACTCAATGGTTCGAAGTTGAAACGCTTCGGATCATTCACAAAACGCGCGCCTATCTCACTTTCTGAAAACAGTCTTCCTAATGGTTCGAAGTTGACACGCTTTGGATCATTCACAAAACTGCTTGATTCACGTCACGCACGCTTCTAGCACCTTCTGACGATGTCTTATGCAATGGTTCGAAGATGAAACGCTTCGGATCATTCACAAAACGCGCCCTTCTCTCACGTTTTGAAAACAGTCTACTCAATGGTTCGAAGTTGAAACGCTTCGGATCATTCACAAAACGCGCGCTTCTCTCACTTTCTGAAAACAGTCTACTCAATGGTTCGAAGATGAAACGTTTCGGATCATTCACAGAACTGCTTGATTCACGTTACGCACGCTTCTAGCACCTTCTGACAACGTCCTATGCAATGGTTCGAAGTTGAAACGCTTCGGATCATTCACAAAACGCGCGCTTCTCTCACTTTCTGAAAACAGTCTTCTCGATGGTTCGAAGATGAAACGTTTCGGATCATTCACAGAACTGCTTGATTCACGTTACGCACGCTTCTAGTACCTTCTGACAACGTCCTTTGCAATGGTTCGAAGTTGAAACGCTTTGGACCATTCACAAAACGCGCCCTTCTCTCACCTTCTGGAAACAGTCTACCTAATGGTTCGAAGTTGACACGCTTTGGATCAGTCCCAAAACTGCTTGATTCACGTCACGCACGCTTCTAGCACCTTTTGACGATGTCTTATGCAATGGTTCGAAGATGAAACGCTTCGGATCATTCACAAAACGCGCCCTTCTCTCACGTTTTGAAAACAGTCTACTCAATGGTTCGAAGTTGAAACGTTTCGGATCATTCACAGAACTGCTTGATTCACGTTACGCACGCTTCTAGCACCTTCTGACAACGTCCTATGCAATGGTTCGAAGATGAAACGCTTCGGATCATTCACAAAACGCGCCCTTCTCTCACGTTTTGAAAACAGTCTACTCAATGGTTCGAAGTTGAAACGCTTCGGATCATTCACAAAACGCGCGCTTCTCTCACTTTCTGAAAACAGTCTACTCAATGGTTCGAAGATGAAACGCTTCGGATCATTCACAGAACTGCTTGATTCACGTCACGCACGCTTCTAGCACCTTCTGACAAGCCCTATGCAATGGTTCGAAGTTGAAACGCTTTGGACCATTCACAAAACGCGCCCTTCTCGCACCTTCTGGAAACAGTCTACCTAATGGTTCGAAGTTGACACGCTTTGGATCATTCCCAAAACTGCTTGATTCACGTCACGCACGCTTCTAGCACCTTCTGACCACGCCCTATGCAATGGTTCGAAGTTGAAACGCTTTGGACTATTCACAAAACGCGCCCTTCTCTCACGTTTTGAAAACAGTCTACTCAATGGTTCGAAGTTGAAACGCTTCGGATCATTCACAAAACGCGCCCTTCTCTCACGTTTTGAAAACAGTCTACTCAATGGTTCGAAGTTGAAACGCTTCGGATCATTTACAAAACGCGCCTTTCTCTCACGTTTTGAAAACAGTCTACTCAATGGTTCGAAGATGAAACGTTTCGGATCATTCACAGAACTGCTTGATTCACGTTACGCACGCTTCTAGCACCTTCTGACAACGTCCTATGCAATGGTTCGAAGTTGAAACGCTTTGGATCATTCACAAAACTGCTTGATTCACGTCACGCACGCTTCTAGCACCTTCTGACGATGTCTTATGCAATGGTTCGAAGATGAAACGCTTCGGATCATTCACAAAACGCGCCCTTCTCTCACGTTTTGAAAACAGTCTACTCAATGGTTCGAAGTTGAAACGCTTCGGATCATTCACAAAACGCGCGCTTCTCTCACTCTCTGAAAACAGTCTACTCAATGGTTCGAAGATGAAACGTTTCGGATCATTCACAGAACTGCTTGATTCACGTTACGCACGCTTCTAGCACCTTCTGACAACGTCCTATGCAATGGTTCGAAGTTGAAACGCTTCGGATCATTCACAAAACGCGCGCTTCTCTCACTTTCTGAAAACAGTCTTCTCAATGGTTCGAAGATGAAACGTTTCGGATCATTCACAGAACTGCTTGATTCACGTTACGCACGCTTCTAGTACCTTCTGACAACGTCCTTTGCAATGGTTCGAAGTTGAAACGCTTTGGACCATTCACAAAACGCGCCCTTCTCTCACCTTCTGGAAACAGTCTACCTAATGGTTCGAAGTTGACACGCTTTGGATCAGTCCCAAAACTGCTTGATTCACGTCACGCACGCTTCTAGCACCTTTTGACGATGTCTTATGCAATGGTTTGAAGATGAAACGCTTCGGATCATTCACAAAACGCGCCCTTCTCTCACGTTTTGAAAACAGTCTACTCAATGGTTCGAAGTTGAAACGCTTCGGATCATTCACAAAACGCGCGCTTCTCTCACTTTCTGAAAACAGTCTACTCAATGGTTCGAAGATGAAACGTTTCGGATCATTCACAGAACTGCTTGATTCACGTCACGCACGCTTCTAGCACCTTCTGACAACGTCCTATGCAATGGTTCGAAGATGAAACGCTTCGGGTCATTCACAAAACGCGCCCTTCTCTCACGTTTTGAAAACAGTCTACTCAATGGTTCGAAGTTGAAACGCTTCGGATCATTCACAAAACGCGCGCTTCTCTCACTTTCTGAAAACAGTCTACTCAATGGTTCGAAGATGAAACGCTTCGGATCATTCACAGAACTGCTTGATTCACGTCACGCACGCTTCTAGCACCTTCTGACAACGCCCTATGCAATGGTTCGAAGTTGAAACGCTTTGGACCATTCACAAAACGCGCCCTTCTCTCACCTTCTGGAAACAGTCTTCTCAATGGTTCGAAGATGAAACGTTTCGGATCATTCACAGAACTGCTTGATTCACGTTACGCACGCTTCTAGTACCTTCTGACAACGTCCTTTGCAATGGTTCGAAGTTGAAACGCTTTGGACCATTCACAAAACGCGCCCTTCTCTCACCTTCTGGAAACAGTCTACCTAATGGTTCGAAGTTGACACGCTTTGGATCAGTCCCAAAACTGCTTGATTCACGTCACGCACGCTTCTAGCACCTTTTGACGATGTCTTATGCAATGGTTCGAAGATGAAACGCTTCGGATCATTCACAAAACGCGCCCTTCTCTCACGTTTTGAAAACAGTCTACTCAATGGTTCGAAGTTGAAACGCTTCGGATCATTCACAAAACGCGCGCTTCTCTCACTTTCTGAAAACAGTCTACTCAATGGTTCGAAGATGAAACGTTTCGGATCATTCACAGAACTGCTTGATTCACGTCACGCCGCTTCTAGCACCTTCTGACAACGTCCTATGCAATGGTTCGAAGATGAAACGCTTCGGGTCATTCACAAAACGCGCCCTTCTCTCACGTTTTGAAAACAGTCTACTCAATGGTTCGAAGTTGAAACGCTTCGGATCATTCACAAAACGCGCGCTTCTCTCACTTTCTGAAAACAGTCTACTCAATGGTTCGAAGATGAAACGCTTCGGATCATTCACAAAACTGCTTGATTCACGTTACGCACGCTTCTAGTACCTTCTGACAACGTCCTTTGCAATGGTTCGAAGTTGAAACGCTTTGGACCATTCACAAAACGCGACCTTCTCTCACCTTCTGGAAACAGTCTACCTAATGGTTCGAAGTTGACACGCTTTGGATCAGTCCCAAAACTGCTTGATTCACGTCACGCACGCTTCTAGCACCTTCTGACAACGTCCTATGCAATGGTTCGAAGTTGAAACGCTTTGGACCATTCACAAAACGCGCCCTTCTCTCACCTTCTGAAAAAATTTACCTAATGGTTCGAAGTTGACACGCTTTGGATCATTCCCAAAACTGCTTGATTCACGTCACGCACGCTTCTAGCACCTTCTGACCACGCCCTATGCAATGGTTCGAAGTTGAAACGCTTTGGACTATTCACAAAACGCGCCCTTCTCTCACCTTCTGAAAACAGTCTACTCAATGGTTCGAAGATGAAACGTTTCGGATCATTCACAAAACTGCTTGATTCACGTCACGCACGCTTCTCTCACTTTTTGAAAACAGTCTACTCAATGGTTCGAAGTTGAAACACTTCGGATCATTCACAAAACGCGCGCTTTTCTCACTTTTTGAAAACAGTCTACTAGCTCATGAGAACGCTGTCTTCCTAGCCCGTGGAGTTACTATTGTGGAATATAATGAAAGAAAAGGAACACCCGGAGCTCCACCATCGTCTATAATGGTATCTAATTCTAATGGATTATGGAAAGGAAATCGAATGATTATCGACTGATTATCGATCTAATATCGACTTTCGACCTTCGACCCTGCCATCCCCGTTGCTGAACTGTGTTTCTCCCAGCGCTTAGCCCTTGTGGTGTACCGTATGCACTTTGTTGTGTAGTCAGGATATAGCGATTCTGGATAAATGATTGATTGATTGATTGAATAAACTATAATCGATAATTAATCGATAACGATCAATAAACTCAATCCTGACTACAACGGATGTCCCTCACCAGACGCGATGGGCGGAGCCAGAAAGTGGCAATGCGACCACGGTTAATCTCGCATATTTGTCAAACGGAATCCGTAGTACTCAAATCAGAATTGAACGGCACTTGGAATGGCATCTAATTCACAACACAGGGTGACTGGAACAGAGAATACACTTCGATAAACTACAAGTGATACATCGGGTATAATGCAAAAGAACACTGTTCGCAGTGGAGGTTCTGCACTGTGCGTTCCCCCCTCCCCTCTCCAGCAGCTCGATGCCCGGTGGAATCCGAGGCGCTGCGTGCGATGTATGGCAGATATCCCGGTGGAATCCAGGGCCCGCACTTCCTTCTTCTCAAAACTCCGTCCATGGTGGAATCCCGACGAGAGCTGCCGTAATAGCTCACTGGAACCAAGTTCAAGCTACAGTATCCCGCACTCCTACAAGTACATCATCGTGTGAATCTCCTACCCCATTCCACAACCCACTACTATCCTTCCCCCCACTTCAAATGCTCGCGTGAATATGCAATAACATGTATTCAATAAACAAATAAATAATATGTTTACGTGTACTTGGTGAAGGTCTTGGGTGCGCACAAAGCTTCTCTATCGCAGTGTAAGCGATAGCTGCAGCATTCAGTAGGTTCACGCGGTCGGTCTGGCTGGTGCACAGCAGTGCTCCACTCACACTCACCGAAAACGACGTCGTCTGAAACACGTTGAGAAACAGTGCTTCAAACTGAAATCTACCAGTCCGCGGTCCGTTGCATATGCATATGCTATCCCGACCGCACTCCGAGAAAAGCTCGTCTCTGTAGATTCTGCATGCTACAGCCTCGTGTAGCCTAGCAATCGCGTTTATAACTTTGATGCATAGAAGTTTTGCTATCATACCGTCCAAGTCTGTTCTCTTTTCAGTAGATTTCAGGTAGTGTTAGACGATCTCCAAATTTTCATGTGTTGGTCCCACTGGATCGAGGAGAGACAGCGCTACTGCTTCGCTGAAACAAGTGTGTAAAGTACTTTTGAAAAAAATAAATCGAATCGTATTTCGAAACATAGTGAGAGAGGAGAGAAGAGGGAGGGAGGTAGAGAGATGGAGGGGGGAGGGGGGATAACAGAGAAATGCACACGTACCCAGCCAGGGCATCGGCAGTCTTTCATCTCCGCACGCGCAGCGACTGAGAAGAAATGACGCTGTCGGGTGGCTAATCGCCACGTGCGCGACAGCCCCGATCAGAGATCACTCCTCATTTGCATGCGCGCAGCTGGTTAGAAGTGCGCACATACACGTGCGCATCGGATATCGGAGATCACTGTCGCCGTCGATACACCGAAAACTTCTTTGATTAATAAACAGATAAGGCAAGCGGCTCATGTGTCCGATTTCTGTCAGAGCGGATACAATCCCATTTCGGATCTCCGTTCGACATATGTAGCTGGAGAGTGTGATCTGTGATAAGATTGCAATCACTGCAATTAGTGGTAACTATGCGATTCATTTTTATCGATATCACTCGATATCAGTCAGTTAATTATATGTGTAGGTCAATAAATATAGATATGGATTAATCTTTTGTAAAAGTTGACATGCACCAGTCCCCCATTGAGACTAATATTTACTATGGTGTGTGTCTGTCTGTCATTCTTTCCGGAGAGATATCTCTTTTCAAAGTCTACTGTAACTACTCATTTTTTCTAGAAAGTTTCTTTGATACCTGAGAACGCAAAATTTCAAGTATCTCGTCAATAGCGATCTTCTGATCATAGTTATCACCTAATCTCTTAACTATGGAGCAAATTTTCAAAATGATTCAAATCGAACGAAACTTGGAGGGTAGGTGAATCGACCTAGAAAAAATCGATAGCCGCGATACTAGCTGACTGTGACCTCATCTTCATGCCCAAATAGGTGAATGTACCCAAAATGCACCCAAAATTCATGATCTTCGATTTTTATAAAAATTGAATAGATGATAGATTACGTGAGATAGAGTATAGAAAGATGTTTCATTTTTCGAAAAGTAGCGAAATAAAGCAAATATTATCGACTTTTCGTACAGGCAATATAGAGTGTCCAATTTGTAAACTTAAGCTTTTATGGGCATATAAGCCCTACTGTCAAAATTTCAGAACGATCGGACTTTGTCTTCATATGATATTAGATTATTTGTGAGCGCGCGTTACTTGCTGGGGTACTTGCTGGGGCCCTCCGGGTTGCTCGCTACCAGCCGCGAGGTCAACAGATCAATACCAATTAGTTGGCATTCGAAATTACTGACCCACATCCACATAGTGGTGTGTTTGTTCAATAGAAACACGTTTACATATTATCAATATTAGATGGTTTCGGTTGAAAAAGACAAAATTTCTAGCTTCAACGCATTACTTCAACGAAACGAAGAGTTGAAGATTGGAAAAGACAAGGAAAGTTTGGCAAGACGAGTTCAGTCGTTATATAATGGTTTGTAAAGATCAAACTAACTTCAAACTTCATCAAACTACTTCAAACATGCGCACAACACTTAGGGCGCGCCCACCGGCGTATTTTCTCTTAGCCGTGGCAACGAGGTCATTGTATGTGTATTATAGAAATATGGATTGAAAACAGAGACTGATCGGGTACATAGTGTTGTAGCAAAAACTTTCATTGTCATACTCTTTCATACTACTTCTACAGCAAGCGTAGATTATGTGAGGCGCGTGCCAGCCGGCGTGCTTTCTGTCAGCCGTCGCATGAAAATGTCACTACATTGTAGACATATATTTCTTCTTTCGTTTTTTTGTTAATAGAACATTGTTTTATCGAGACTGTTATGCTCTCATTATTACTGAAAAACGCGTTGTCTTTTGAGCAGTTCAGTAAAGAATGAAAGTGAGGTGAGGTGATCATTTTCGAGTATCAATAGAATACTCAAAAAAGAATCAAGTGCAAGACTCATTCCATATTGCAAAGACTGTGCTTAAAGAAAGAATGATTTTTGTAATTGTTGTTAAGTCATAGAAAATAAGTAAAAATACAATGCTACCCCGTTTCGTTCTCGAACGCGAACAATATTTGATGTAATTCTTGCTCACTCTAGCGACAAGAATTTTGAATGTGAGAACATTGTAAAATTTGAGAGTGAAAGTGGACAGAAAAAACATAGAACGTCTCTAGAAAAGTGTTGTGCCCGATGCGGAGACGTGAGAGTAGAGAGAAGAGATCATAGAACTGCTTCTAGAAAAGTGTTGGGATCGATGCGGAGACGTGAGAAGAGAGCATAGAACTGTTTCTAGAAAAGTGTTGGGATCGATGTGGAGACGTGAGAGTAGAGAGAAGAGAGCATAGAACTGATTCTAGAAAAGTGTTGGGATCGATGCGGAGACGTGAGAGTAGAGAGAAGAGGCATAGAACTGTTTCTAGAAAAAAGATGTGATCGATGCGGAGACGTGAGAGTAGAGAGAAGAGAGCATAGAACTGCTTCTAGAAAAGTGTTGGGATCGATGCGGAGACGTGAGAGTAGAGAGAAGAGAGCATAGAACTGTTTCTAGAAAAATGATGTGATCGATGCGGAGACGTGAGAGTAGAGAGAATAGAGCATAGAACTGTTTCTAGACAAAATGATGTGATCGATGCGGAGACGTGAGAGTAGAGATAAGAGAGCATAGAACGTCTCTAGAAAAGTGTTGTGCCCGATGCGGAGACGTGAGAGTAGAGAGAAGAGATCATAGAACTGCTTCTAGAAAAGTGTTGGGATCGATGCGGAGACGTGAGAAGAGAGCATAGAACTGTTTCTAGAAAAGTGTTGGGATCGATGTGGAGACGTGAGAGTAGAGAGAAGAGAGCATAGAACTGATTCTAGAAAAGTGTTGGGATCGATGCGGAGACGTGAGAGTAGAGAGAAGAGAGCATAGAACTGTTTCTAGAAAAAAGATGTGATCGATGCGGAGACGTGAGAGTAGAGAGAAGAGAGCATAGAACTGCTTCTAGAAAAGTGTTGGGATCGATGCGGAGACGTGAGAGTAGAGAGAAGAGAGCATAGAACTGTTTCTAGAAAAAATGATGTGATCGATGCGGAGACGTGAGAGTAGAGAGAATAGAGCATAGAACTGTTTCTAGACAAAATGATGTGATCGATGCGGAGACGTGAGAGTAGAGATAAGAGAGCATAGAACTGCTTCTAGAAAAGTGTTGGGATCGACGCGGAGACGTGAGAGTAGAGAGAAGAGATCATAGAACTGCTTCTAGAAAAGTGTTGGGATCGATGCGGAGACGTGAGAAGAGAGCATAGAACTGTTTCTAGAAAAGTGTTGGGATCGATGTGGAGACGTGAGAGTAAAGAGAAGAGAGCATAGAACTGATTCTAGAAAAGTGTTGGGATCGATGCGGAGACGTGAGAGTAGAGAGAAGAGAGCATAGAACTGTTTCTAGAAAAAAGATGTGATCGATGCGGAGACGTGAGAGTAGAGAGAAGAGAGCATAGAACTGCTTCTAGAAAAGTGTTGGGATCGATGCGGAGACGTGAGAGTAGAGAGAAGAGAGCATAGAACTGTTTCTAGAAAAATGATGTGATCGATGTGGAGACGTGAGAGTAGAGAGAATAGAGCATAGAACTGTTTCTAGACAAAATAATGTGATCGATGCGGAGACGTGAGAGTAGAGAGAAGAGAGCATAGAACTGCTTCTAGAAAAGTGTTGGGATCGATGCGGAGACGTGAGAGTAGAGAGAAGAGAGCATAGAACTGTTCTAGAAAAAATTATGTGATCGATGGGGAGACGTGAGAGTAGAGAGAAGAGAGCATAGAACTGCTTCTAGAAAAGTGTTGGGATCGATGCGGAGACGTGAGAGTAGAGGGACTAGGGCATAGAACTGTTTCTGAAAAAAATGATGTGATCGATGCGGAGACGTGAGAGTAGAGAGAATAGAGCATAGAACTGTTTCTAGAAAAATGATGTGATCGATGCGGAGACGTGAGAGTAGACAGAAGAGACGTTCGAACTGTGTCTAGAAAATTGTCGTGACAGCAGCGAAGACGTGAAATTAGACAGAAGAGACCACGGAACTGTCTCTAGAAAGTTGTTGTCACCGCAGCGAAGACGTGAAAGTAGACAGAAGAGACCATATTACTGTCTCTAGAAAAATTCTGTGACCGCAGAGATGTGAGAGTAGACGAGGGAGAGAGAGAGAGAGAGAGAGAGAGAGAGAGAGAGAGAGAGGGAGAAGGGAGGCGAGAGGGAGAAGGGAGGCGAGAAAGAGAAAGGGGGAGAGAGAAAAGAAAGAGAGAACGAGAGAGGGAAAGAGAGTGTATATAGGTAAAAAAATAATGAAAGTGAGAAATAAGAAAGATGGAGACAGAAGAAAGTAGGAGACAGACAGTTAGAAAGACAGAAAGTGAAAGAGATACATAGACCTTTCGCATGGATGTCTCTCCGTAAGAATCAATAGAGAGCAATCAGCAAGATGAACTATATTTTATTTTCTATTCTTGGATACCTAGTGCGAAGGCGCGCGGCAGCGCGCCGGAGCGCTAGTCCCCCATTGAGACTAATATTTGCTATGGTGTGTGTCTGTCCGTCATTCTTTCCGGAGAGATAACTCTTTTCAAAGTCTACTCTAACTACTCATTTTTTCTAGAAAGTTTCTTCAATACCTGAGAACGCAAAATTCCAAATATCTCGTCAATAGCGATCTTCTAATCATAGTTATCACCTAATCTCTTAACTATGGAGAAAAATTTCAAAATACTTCAATCAGAACCAAATTTGGAGAGTAGGTGAATCGACCTAGAAAAAGTCGATAGCCGCGATACCAGCTGCCTGTGACCTCATCTTCATGCCCAAATAGGCGAATGTACCCAAAATGCACCCAAAATTCATGATCTTCGATTTCTATAAAAATTGAATAGAAGAAAGATTACGTATAATAGATTATAGAAACTGGTTTCCTTTTTTGAAAAGTCACCAATAATGGCGAATTTGATCGACTTTTCGTACAGACGAGATAGAGGGTCCAATTTGTAAACTTAAGCTTTTAGGGACAAAAAAGCCCTTCTGTCAAAGTTTCAGATCGATCGGACTTTGTCTTCATACAGTATTAGACATTTTCTGAGCGCGCGTTACTTGCTGGGGTCGCGCCCACCGGATTGCTCGCTACCAGCCGCCAGGTCAACCGATCGATATCGAATAGTTGAAAAAAAAGACAAAATTTTAAGCTTCAACGAATAATTTCCACGAAACGACGAGTTTGAGGTTCTAAAAGGCAAGGAAAGTGTTTCATGACAAGTTCAGTCAATAGATTATGTTTTGTGAAGATCAATCCAATTTCAAACTCTATCGAGGTACTGCAGATATGCGCACAACGAGTTAGGGCGCGCCAGCCGGCTTATTTTCTTTCAGCTGTGTCATCTCGAAGTCATTGTAGAGTCGTAGACGTGATATAGAATCATGGACTGTTTTCTTTTTTGTTAGTTGAAACTACATAGGTTTTGAGTTCATTACTTGAACAAATTGAGCCTGAAATTCCGCTTATTGATGCAGTACAGGGACGAATGGAAGTGAGGTGAGGTGAGAATCGATTTCACCTTACATGTCATTTGGCAAGCACAGGCGGTCGAATTATATTTTTTAGAACGTGAAAGAGTAGACAGCAGGGAGAGTAAACAGCAGACAGAAGAGAGTAGTAGTAAAAAAGTTGTTTTCACATAACTGTCTCTCGAAAGTCGCAGTGACTGCTGCAGACGTGAGAGTAGAAGAGTAGATAAAAGGTACCATAGTACTGTCTCTAGACAATTGTTGTCACCGATGCGGAGACGTGAGACAAGAAAAAGACAGAGAGTGAGAGAGAGAGAGAAAGAGAGAGAGAGAGAAAGAGAGAAGGAAGAGAAAGAGAGAGAGAAAGAGAGAGAGAGAAAGAGAGAGAGAGAGAAAGAGAAGGAGAGAGAAGGAGAGAGGAAGGAGAGGAGATATAACTGTCTCTCCATAGTCGCAGTGACTGCTGCAGACGTGAGAGTAGAAGAGTAGACAGAAGGTGCCATAGTACTGTCTCTAGAATGGTGTTGTCACCGCTGCGGAGTAGACGTGAGAATAGAGATAAAAGAAAGTGAGAAAGAGAGAGACGGATGTAGAGAAAGGAAGGAGGGTAGAGAGAAAGAGAGAAAGAGAGAGAGAAAGAGAGAGAGAGAGAGAGAGAGAGAGAGAGAGAGAGGGAAAGAGGTATGGGAGAGATATGGAGGAAGAGGAAGTAATGAGTTGAAAATAGAGAAAACTAGAAAGAAACCAGAAGAAAAAAGTAGGTGAGAGATAGTTGAAACAGACAGAACTTGAAGAAAGAGATACATGTTTCTACGCAAAAAAGCAACTATTTTTCTATTTTGTCTATTCTTGTATCTTGTATGCCTAGTGCGGAGGCGCGCGACAGCGCGCCGGAGCGCTAGTCAGTCGGTATGTACAACATACTGTAATGGATAAAGAGGGGTCGGTGGAAATCTGTTATTATACGATATACGCGCCCCCGTTTCTTTTTAAGGAGAGGTCAGACTCGATTATGTATCAAAAAGCCGCTT